>DWRB01000046.1:0-37526 GCA_018250355.1 Bolla brennus | reverse complement strand
TACATGTCATAATCCATAAATTTAATAACCCTAAAGAAGAAAAAAGGATGAAAATGAAGCTATTTAAAGTAATAGCAATGATTTTTTGTTTTCTAGGTTTTCCGAGTGTTCCTAAAATAATCTTTATGACAGGAAACGTTATTTCTACCACAAGTATATATTTAAAAAAGTGGGATGATATAAATAAGTATTCAATCATTACAGCAATGACTGCGATAAAAAGGAATAAATACGAAAAAAGTGTATTCGTTTTTTCATTATTGTCTTCCTTATAGATCAAATGAATATAAATAATATGCTTTATATTAAAGCATACGGAATAAGTATACAAATTGTTATATGTACAATAGATCTCTAGAAATATATATTCTAATTTCTTATCCTTCTTGCATATAGTTACAATTATTCTTTTGAATATAACTAAAACACGAACGTTATTGCTGAGTAATAAAAAAACATTCGATTATTTATTGACATTGTTTATGAAATATTGTTAATATAGCCATAGAAACAATAATATATAAGACCTCATATAATCGCGGGGATATGGCCTGCAAGTCTCTACCTAACGACCGTTATTCGTTAGACTATGAGGGAAAGTCACTCGGTATTTTTCTATTCACAAGGGATACGTATGCCTGAGTAGAGCGCTTTCTCTCATAGTAAAAGAGAAACTGTTCTATTTCAGGCTTTTTTTATTTGAATCGGGGGGATTCTAATATGAAATCACTAGTTGGAGTCATAATGGGAAGCACGTCAGACTGGGAAACAATGAAATATGCTTGTGACATTTTAGATGAATTAAATATACCGTATGAGAAAAAAGTTGTATCTGCTCATCGGACTCCGGATTATATGTTTGAATATGCAGAGACGGCTCGTGAACGTGGGTTGAAAGTTATTATTGCTGGAGCTGGTGGAGCAGCGCATTTACCAGGGATGGTTGCAGCGAAGACGAATCTTCCTGTAATCGGAGTTCCAGTTCAATCAAAAGCGTTAAACGGCTTAGATTCATTATTATCCATCGTCCAAATGCCAGGAGGGGTTCCAGTTGCAACTGTTGCAATTGGTAAAGCTGGTTCAACAAATGCTGGTTTACTTGCTGCACAAATACTTGGATCATTCCATGATGATATACATGATGCATTAGAATTGAGAAGAGAAGCAATTAAAAAAGATGTGCGCGAAGGTAGTGAGCTAGTATGACGAGAATCATTTTACCTGGAAAAACAATCGGCATTATTGGAGGCGGCCAGCTAGGAAGAATGATGGCATTGGCAGCTAAGGAGATGGGATATAAAATTGCTGTTTTAGATCCTACAAAAAATTCACCATGTGCACAAGTTGCTGATATTGAAATTGTTGCACCATATGACGATTTAAAAGCAATTCAGCATTTAGCGGAGATTAGTGATGTTGTCACATATGAATTTGAGAATATTGATTATAGATGTTTACAATGGCTTGAAAAACATGCTTACTTACCGCAAGGCAGTCAGTTGTTAAGTAAAACGCAAAATCGTTTTACAGAAAAGAATGCGATTGAGAAAGCTGGGCTACCAGTAGCAACGTATAGATTAGTTCAAAATCAAGATCAGCTTACTGAAGCAATCACTGAGTTATCATATCCTTCCGTCTTGAAAACGACGACAGGCGGATATGATGGGAAAGGTCAAGTTGTTTTAAGAAGTGAGGCTGACGTTGATAAAGCACGAGAGCTTGCGAACGCAGCAGAGTGTATTTTAGAGAAATGGGTGCCTTTTGAAAAAGAAGTATCAGTTATTGTAATTCGTAGTGTAAGTGGTGAAACGAAAGTATTTCCGGTAGCGGAAAATATTCATGTAAATAACATTTTGCATGAATCTATCGTTCCAGCTCGCATTACAGAAGAACTTTCTCAAAAAGCAATTGCTTATGCAAAAGTGCTCGCGGATGAACTAGAACTTGTGGGAACACTAGCGGTAGAGATGTTTGCTACAGCTGATGGTGAGATTTACATTAATGAATTAGCACCAAGACCTCACAATTCAGGCCACTATACACAGGATGCATGTGAAACGAGTCAATTCGGTCAACATATTCGAGCAATCTGTAATTTACCTCTTGGAGAAACAAATTTGTTAAAACCAGTTGTCATGGTAAACATTTTAGGCGAACATATAGAAGGGGTCCTAAGACAAGTGAATAGATTAACCGGGTGCTATTTACACTTGTATGGAAAAGAAGAAGCAAAAGCGCAGCGAAAAATGGGGCATGTTAATATTTTAAATGATAATATTGAAGTCGCTCTAGAAAAAGCGAAGAGTTTGCATATTTGGGACCATCAAGAACAACTGTTGGAGGGAAAAAGATGATTAGTCGTTATACACGCCCAGAAATGGGTGCAATTTGGACGGAAGAGAACAAATTTAAAGCGTGGTTAGAAGTTGAGATTTTAGCTTGTGAAGCATGGGCTGAGCTTGGCGATATTCCAAAAGAAGATGTTAAAAAAATTCGTGAGAATGCATCATTTGATATTGATCGTATTTATGAAATTGAAAAAGAGACACGTCATGACGTAGTTGCATTCACTCGTGCTGTATCAGAAACACCAACATTAGGTGAGGAACGTAAATGGGTTCATTACGGTTTAACATCTACAGACGTAGTAGATACAGCGTTATCTTACATCTTAAAACAAGCGAATGAAATTATATTAAAAGACTTAGAAAACTTTGTAAGTATTTTAGCTAACAAAGCGAAAGAACATAAATACACGATCATGATGGGAAGAACACACGGTGTTCATGCAGAACCAACAACATTTGGTTTAAAACTTGGTCTTTGGTATGAAGAAATGAAACGTAACGTAGAGCGTTTCAAACAAGCTGCTGATACAGTTCGTGTTGGTAAATTATCTGGTGCGGTTGGTACATACGCAAATATCGATCCATTCGTAGAAAAGTATGTTTGTGAAAACTTAGGATTAGAAGCAGCACCAATTTCAACACAAACATTGCAACGTGATCGCCATGCTCATTACATGTCAACACTTGCACTAATCGCAACATCTATCGAAAAGATGGCAGTGGAGATTCGTGGTTTACAAAAGAGTGAAACACGTGAAGTTGAAGAAGCTTTCGCAAAAGGCCAAAAAGGTTCTTCTGCAATGCCACATAAACGTAATCCAATTGGATCAGAAAATATGACTGGTTTAGCTCGTGTTATCCGCGGTTATATGATGACAGCGTATGAGAATGTTCCATTATGGCATGAGCGTGATATTTCTCACTCTTCGGCAGAACGCGTAATTTTACCAGATGCTACAATCGCATTAAATTACATGCTAAATCGCTTTGGTAATATCGTTAAAAACTTAACTGTATACCCAGAGAATATGAAACGCAATATGACAAGAACATACGGCTTAATTTATTCTCAGCGTGTAATGCTTACATTAATCGACAAAGGTATGGTACGTGAAGAAGCTTATGATATCGTACAGCCTAAAGCGATGGAAGCTTGGGAAACACAAGTACAATTTAAAGAGCTTGTAGAAGCTGATGAGCGTATTACGAGCAAGTTATCACAAGAAGAAATTAATGAATGCTTCAACTACGAGCATCATATGCAACACGTTGATACAATCTTTGAACGCCTTGGGTTAAACGAAGCGTAAAATTTCATATGGCACAGAATAGAGTCATTCTGTGCCATTCTTTATAAAAACATTATTCACATTTTTCAAACTACAGGGGGCTTGCGAAATGCAAAAGCTAGAATTGCTGTATGAAGGTAAGGCAAAAAGAATTTATCGTACAGAATCAGCAGATATGGTTTGGGTAGAGTACAAAGATAGTGCGACTGCTTTCAATGGGGAGAAAAAAGAGACGATTACAGGAAAAGGTCGTTTGAACAATGAGATTACAACTTTATTGTTCAGAAAGTTACAAGAAGTAGGAATAAAAACACATTTTGTAGAGAAGTTATCTGAAACAGAGCAACTTGTTAAAAAAGTGAGTATTATTCCTCTAGAAGTTGTCACAAGAAATGTAATTGCAGGAAGTCTTTCAAAACGATTAGGAATGGAAGAGGGAACTGTACTTGCAGAACCAATCGTAGAATTTTACTTCAAAGATGATGATTTAGGAGATCCGCTTGTAACGGAAGATCATATTCGTGTATTAAACGTTGCATCACCAGAGCAAGTAAGCGTATTACGAGATATGGCTCTACAAATCAATCAAGTGTTGATTGATCATTTCGCAAGCTGTCGTGTAAGATTAGTAGATTTTAAATTAGAGTTTGGTGTAACAGATGAAGGAGAAATCATTTTAGCGGATGAAATTTCACCAGATACTTGCCGTTTATGGGATGAAACGAGCAATGAAAAATTTGATAAAGACGTATTCCGTCGTGGCCTTGGAAATTTAACAGAAGCTTATGAAGAGATTTTAAAACGTTTAGGGGGAATTTCACATGTATAAAGTTAAGGTATATGTAACGTTAAGAGAAAGCGTATTAGATCCACAAGGAACAGCAGTAAAAGGGGCACTTCATAGTCTTTCGTTCACAGAAGTACAAGACGTTCGAATCGGAAAATATATGGAATTAACAATTGATAAATCAGTATCTGACCTTGACGCAAAGGTAAAAGAAATGTGTGAAAAACTATTAACAAACGTTGTAATGGAAGACTTCCGTTATGAAGTTGAGGAGGTTGTCGCACAGTGAAATTTGCAGTCATAGTATTCCCAGGTTCGAACTGTGATGTCGATATGTTCCATGCAATTAAAGATGAGCTTGGTGAAGAAGTAGATTACGTTTGGCACGATAGAGAGAATTTAGATGAATATGATGCAATTTTACTACCCGGTGGATTCTCTTACGGTGACTATTTACGTTGTGGTGCTATTTCTCGCTTCGCGAATGCAATGAAAGCAGTGCAAAAAGCTGCTGAGCAAGGAAAGCCGATTTTAGGTGTATGTAATGGATTCCAGATTCTTGTTGAATCAGGATTACTACCAGGAGCGTTAATGAGAAACGAAAACTTAAAATTTATGTGCCGAACAGTTCAACTGCGTGTTGAAAATAATGAAACGATGTTTACATCACAATATGAAAAAGATGAAGTAATCAATATTCCAATCGCGCATGGTGAGGGGAATTACTATTGTGATGAAGAGACTCTTAAACAATTAGAAGAGAATAATCAAATCGCATTCCGTTACGTAGAAAATCCGAATGGAAGCGTTTCAGATATTGCTGGTATTGTAAATGAAAAAGGAAATGTACTTGGTATGATGCCACACCCAGAGCGTGCTGTAGATGAATTACTTGGCGGTGCTGAAGGGTTAAAAGTCTTTCAATCTATCTTAAAACAGTGGAGGGAAACATATGTCGTTAATGCTTGAACCAAATCCAACACAAATTAAAGAAGAGCGCATATATGCGGAAATGGGGCTAACAGACGAAGAGTTTGCCATGGTTGAAAAGATTTTAGGCCGTCTGCCAAATTATACAGAAACAGGATTATTCTCTGTTATGTGGTCTGAACATTGCAGTTATAAAAATTCAAAACCAGTACTTCGAAAATTCCCAACAACAGGTGAGCGCGTTCTGCAAGGACCTGGGGAAGGTGCTGGAATTGTAGATATCGGTGATAATCAAGCGGTTGTATTTAAAATGGAAAGTCATAACCATCCTTCTGCTATTGAACCATATCAAGGAGCAGCAACAGGCGTTGGTGGTATTATCCGTGACGTATTCTCTATGGGAGCACGCCCGGTAGCTCTATTAAACTCACTTCGCTTCGGTGAATTACAGTCACCACGTGTGAAATATTTATTCGAAGAAGTAGTAGCAGGGATTGCAGGATACGGTAACTGTATCGGCATTCCGACTGTTGGCGGCGAAGTACAGTTTGATCCATGTTATGAAGGAAATCCACTTGTAAATGCAATGTGCGTAGGCTTAATTAATCATGAAGATATTAAAAAGGGGCAAGCGCACGGTGCTGGAAATACAGTAATGTACGTAGGAGCATCAACTGGTCGTGACGGTATTCACGGTGCAACATTCGCATCTGAAGAGTTATCTGAAAGCTCAGAAGCGAAGCGTCCAGCAGTTCAAGTAGGAGATCCATTTATGGAGAAACTTCTTATTGAAGCTTGCTTAGAACTTATTCAGTCGGATGCACTTGTTGGAATTCAAGATATGGGTGCAGCTGGTTTAACATCATCTTCTGCAGAAATGGCAAGTAAAGCAGGTATGGGTATTGAAATGTACTTAGATGATGTACCACAGCGCGAAACAGGAATGACACCATATGAAATGATGCTATCTGAATCACAAGAACGTATGCTAATCGTTGTGAAAAAGGGTAGAGAGCAAGAAATAGTAGATTTATTTGAGAAGTATGGTCTTGCAGCCGTTACGATGGGGAAAGTAACGGAAGACAAAATGCTTCGCTTATTCCATAAAGGTGAAAAGGTAGCTGAAGTACCAGCAGATGCTCTTGCGGAAGAAGCACCAATTTATCATAAGCCATCAAAAGAAGCAGCATACTTTGCTGAATTCCAGGCAATGAAAATGGAAACACCAAAAGTAGAAAATTATAAAGAAACGTTATTCGCTCTATTACAACAACCGACGATTGCAAGTAAAGAGTGGGTTTATGATCAATATGATTATCAAGTTCGCACAAGCACAGTTGTTACACCAGGTTCAGATGCAGCAGTTGTACGTGTACGCGGTACAGAAAAAGGATTAGCAATGACGACAGATTGTAACTCTCGCTACATTTATTTAGATCCAGAAGTGGGCGGTAAAATTGCAGTAGCAGAGGCAGCACGTAATATCGTATGTTCTGGGGGAGAGCCACTTGCAATTACAGATTGCTTAAACTTCGGTAATCCAGAAAAACCAGAAATCTTCTGGCAAATTGAGAAATCAGTAGATGGTATGAGTGAAGCTTGTCGCACATTACAAACGCCAGTTATCGGCGGAAACGTATCAATGTATAACGAACGTAGTGGTGAAGCTGTATACCCAACACCGACAGTTGGGATGGTTGGACTTGTACACGATTTAAAACATGTAACAACACAAGAGTTTAAACAAGCTGGCGATTTAGTTTATATCATCGGAGAGACGAAAGCTGAGTTTGGTGGAAGTGAATTACAGAAAATGATTCACGGCAAAATTTTCGGTCAATCACCAAGCATCGATCTAGACGTAGAATTAAAACGTCAAAAACAAGTATTAGCAGCAATTCAAGCTGGCCTTGTTCAATCTGCTCATGATGTTGCAGAAGGTGGTTTAGCAGTTGCAATTACTGAAAGTGCAATTGGTGCAAATGGTTTAGGTGCTACTGTGAAATTAGACGGAGAAGCAACAGCGGCATTATTTGCTGAATCACAATCGCGCTTCGTTATAACTGTAAAACGTGAAAATAAAGAAGCGTTTGAGACGGCGGTAGAAGCAATTCAAGTTGGAGAAGTGACAAATACAAATGAAGTAACAATTCATAATGAAGAAAATGAAGTATTACTTACAGCAAATGTAGATGAAATGAGAAAGGCTTGGAAAGGGGCAATCCCATGCTTGCTGAAATAAAGGGGTTAAATGAAGAATGTGGCGTTTTCGGAATTTGGGGGCATGAAAATGCAGCACAAGTTTCGTATTACGGATTGCATAGTTTACAGCACCGTGGACAAGAAGGCGCAGGCATCGTCGTAAATAATGGTGAGAAAATCGTCGGTCACAAGGGGTTAGGTTTAATATCGGAAGTATTTTCAAGAGGTGAGCTAGAAGGCTTAAACGGAAAATCAGCAATTGGACACGTACGATATGCGACAGCTGGTGGAAGTGAAGTTGCTAACGTTCAACCATTATTATTCCGTTTTTCTGATCATAGTATGGCGTTAGCTCATAACGGAAATTTAATTAACGCAAAGATGCTTCGTCGTGAATTAGAGGCAGAGGGAAGTATTTTCCAAACAAGTTCAGATACAGAGGTACTTTTACATCTCATTAAACGTAGTACGAAAGATACTTTAATTGAAAGTGTAAAAGAGGCCCTAAATAAAGTGAAAGGTGCGTTTGCATATCTTTTACTAACTGGAAATGAAATGATTGTTGCGCTAGATCCGAATGGATTCCGTCCTCTTTCAATTGGAAAGATGGGAGATGCTTACGTTGTAGCATCAGAAACATGTGCTTTCGATGTAGTAGGTGCAACATACATTCGTGATGTAGAACCAGGTGAATTACTGATCATCAATGATGAAGGAATTCACGTAGATCGTTTTACAAATGAAGTAGATCATGCAATTTGTAGTATGGAGTACATTTACTTTGCACGTCCGGATTCTAATATTGCAGGTATTAACGTCCATGCAGCACGTAAAAACATGGGAAAACGTTTGGCGGCAGAAGCTCCTATTGAAGCTGATGTTGTTACTGGTGTACCAGACTCTAGTATTTCAGCGGCAATTGGTTATGCGGAGGCGACAGGAATTCCGTATGAGTTAGGATTAATTAAAAATCGTTACGTTGGACGTACGTTCATTCAACCTTCTCAAGAACTGCGTGAGCAAGGGGTTAAGATGAAGCTTTCAGCAGTAAGAGGCGTAGTTGAAGGAAAACGAGTTGTGATGATTGATGATTCTATCGTAAGAGGAACGACGAGTAAACGAATTGTTCGTATGCTTCGCGAGGCTGGAGCGACAGAAGTCCATGTAAGAATTGCTTCACCACCTCTTAAGTATCCATGTTTCTATGGCATTGATATTCAAACGAGAAAAGAATTAATCGCAGCAAATAATTCAATAGAAGAAATCCGTCAAATCATCGGAGCAGATTCTTTAACATTTTTAAGTGAAGATGGATTAGTAGATGCAATTGGACGTCCATATGAAGGGAAATACGGCGGTCTATGTATGGCGTACTTCAATGGAGATTATCCAACAGCTCTTTATGATTATGAGCAAGAGCTTTTAGAAAGTATGAAATAAGAAGAAAAAAGCTTCTACTTCTTTTGATGTAGAAGCTAGCTTCTTTCTTAAAACAGCCCGCCCTGAATAGGGAGAAATTAAAAGACGAGGTGTAGATAACGATGGCGAATGCATATAAGCAAGCAGGAGTAGATATTGAAGCTGGATATGAAGCGGTATCTCGCATGAAAAAACACGTACAAACAACAATGAGAAAAGAAGTACTAGGCGGTCTAGGCGGTTTTGGAGGTATGTTTGATTTATCAAAATTTGCATTAGAAGAACCTGTATTAGTATCTGGAACAGATGGCGTGGGGACAAAATTGATGCTCGCTTTTATGGCAGATAAACATGACACAATTGGTATTGATGCAGTAGCAATGTGTGTAAATGATATTGTTGTCCAAGGAGCAGAGCCGCTTTTCTTCCTTGATTATATTGCTTGTGGTAAAGCTGAACCTAGTAAAATTGAAAACATCGTCAAAGGTATATCAGAGGGCTGTCGCCAAGCTGGTTGTGCATTAATTGGTGGAGAAACAGCTGAAATGCCAGGAATGTATTCTACGGAAGAATACGATTTAGCTGGTTTTACAGTTGGAATTGTTGATAAAAAGAAAATTGTAACAGGTGAAAAAATTGAAGCTGGTCAAGTGTTAATTGGCTTAGCATCTAGCGGTATTCATAGTAATGGTTATTCTTTAGTACGAAAAGTATTACTAGAAGATGGAGAACTATCTTTAGATCGCATTTACGGACGCTTAGAACTACCTCTTGGTGAAGAATTATTAAAACCAACGAAAATTTATGTCAAACCTATTTTAGAACTATTGAAGAAATATGAAGTATACGGTATGGCGCATATTACAGGTGGTGGATTCATTGAAAATATTCCACGTATGTTACCAGAAGGAATCGGTGCAGAAATTGAATTAGGATCTTGGAAAATTCAACCGATCTTCAGTTTACTTCAAGAAGTGGGAAAACTAGAAGAGAAAGAAATGTTCAATATTTTTAACATGGGTATTGGTATGGTAGTAGCAGTGAAGGAAGAAGAGGCAAAAGATATTGTTCGTCTTCTTGAAGAGCAAGGAGAAACAGCTCGTATTATTGGACGTACTGCACAAGGGACTGGCGTTACCTTTAATGGGGGCACAGCACTATGAGTAGATTAGCAGTTTTTGCTTCTGGAAGCGGCTCTAACTTTCAATCTCTCATCAATGCGGTAGAAGAAAAAAGATTAGATGTAGATATTAGTTTATTAGTATGTGATAAACCAGAAGCACGCGCTGTTGGACGGGCACATTATCATCATATTCCATGTTTCGCTTTTTCAGCGAAAGCATATGGATCAAAAGAAGCGTTTGAAAAAGAAATATTAAAGAAGCTAGAAGAGTATGAAATTGATTATGTTATTTTAGCTGGATATATGCGTTTAATTGGGCCGACATTACTAGAAGCTTACGGCGGAAGGATTATTAATATTCATCCATCACTATTACCGAGTTTTCCAGGGAAAGATGCTGTTGGTCAAGCGTTAGAAGCAGGTGTGAAAGTAACTGGAGTAACGATTCATTATGTAGATGCAGGTATGGATACAGGACCAATTATTGCGCAAGAAGCAGTAGTTGTTTCTGAAGGGGATACGAGAGAAAGCTTACAAAAGAAAATTCAACAAGTTGAACATAAATTATACGTAAATACAGTGAATCAAATTGTTCAATCTGTGAAAGAACCAACTGTTAACTAACATACAACCAGGGGTGAAGGATAGATGAAAAAGCGTGCATTAGTAAGTGTTTCAGATAAAACAGGAGTAGTGGAATTTGTTAAAGGTTTACTAGAACAAGGGATCGAAGTTATCTCAACAGGTGGTACGAAAAAATTACTAGAAGAAAACGGCTTACAAGTAATCGGTATTTCTGAAGTAACTGGGTTCCCGGAAATTATGGATGGTCGTGTAAAAACATTACATCCAAATATTCATGGTGGTCTATTAGCAGTTCGCGATAATGAAACGCATGTAGCGCAAATGAATGAGTTAGGTATGCAGCCAATTGATTTTGTTGTTGTTAACTTATACCCATTCAAAGAAACAATCGCTAAGCCTGATGTAACATTTGCTGATGCAATTGAAAATATTGATATCGGTGGTCCAACAATGATTCGCTCTGCTGCGAAAAATCATAAATTTGTATCGGTAATTGTAGATCCAGTAGATTACGATGTTGTATTAGCAGAACTGAAAGAGAACGGTGAAGTAAAAGAAGAAACGAAACGTAAATTAGCAGCGAAAGTATTCCGTCATACAGCGGCATATGATGCGTTAATCTCTAACTACTTAACAGAGCAAATGGGTGAAGAAAGCCCAGAAACATTAACAGTGACATTTGAGAAAAAACAAGATTTACGCTATGGAGAAAATCCACATCAAAAAGCAACATTCTATAAAGCACCATTCGCTGTAACTTCTTCTGTTGCATACGCAGAACAATTACACGGTAAAGAATTATCTTACAACAATATTAACGATGCAGATGCAGCACTTAGTATTGTAAAAGAATTTACAGAGCCAGCAGTAGTAGCAGTAAAACATATGAATCCATGTGGTGTTGGAGTGGGTACTGATATTCATGAAGCATACACACGCGCTTATGAAGCAGATCCAGTATCAATCTTTGGTGGTATTATTGCAGCAAATCGTGAAATTGATAGAGCTACAGCAGAAAAGTTACACGAAATTTTCTTAGAAATCATTATTGCACCTTCTTTCTCAAAAGATGCTTTAGAAGTATTGCAAAGTAAGAAAAACTTACGTCTACTAACTGTAAATATTGAAAAAGCGACAAGTGCAAGTAAAAAACTAACTTCTGTACAAGGTGGTCTTCTCGTTCAAGAGGAAGATACGTTATCATTAGATGAAAGTACAATCTCAATTCCGACAAAACGTGAACCATCAGAGCAAGAGTGGAAAGATTTAAAACTAGCTTGGAAAGTTGTAAAACATGTGAAATCAAACGCAATTGTTTTAGCGAATGATAACATGACAGTTGGTGTAGGTGCAGGACAGATGAATCGTGTAGGTTCTGCAAAAATCGCAATTACACAAGCTAGTGAAAAAGCACAAGGTAGCGCACTTGCATCTGATGCTTTCTTCCCAATGCCAGATACAGTAGAAGAAGCAGCAAAAGCAGGGATTACAGCAATCATTCAACCAGGCGGATCAATCCGTGACGAAGATTCTATCAAAGTGGCGGATAAGTATGGGATTACGATGGTGTTCACTGGCGTACGTCATTTCAAACACTAGTAGAGGATGTTTAAAAAGTCCGGTCAAGATAACTGTCGCAAGTCGTCGTTGCATTGCCAGTGCGGTACTCATGTAGGAAAGCTACATTCCGTGTCCTCCTGTCAAATGCGCCTCGACCTGCTCGGTTCTCGTGAACCTCCTTTTTAAACTTTTATTGATATGAAAACAAACTAGGAGCATAGCTTCTAGTTTGTACTTATTTAAGTATTGGGGGATGAAATATGAATGTTTTAGTAATTGGCCGCGGTGGGCGTGAGCATGCTTTAGCTTGGAAGTTTGCGCAATCTGAAAAGGTGGAAAATGTATATGTAGCACCGGGTAATGAAGGTATGCGCGATGTTGCAACACCAGTTGATATTGATGAGAATGATTTTGATGCATTAGTCTTATTCGCAAAAGAAAACAATGTAGGTTTAACTTTCGTTGGACCAGAGATTCCGCTTATGAACGGAATCGTGGATCGCTTTAAAGAAGAGGGACTTCGTGTGTTTGGCCCAAATAAAGCGGCTGCTGTTATTGAAGGCAGTAAGGCTTTTACGAAAGAATTGATGAAAAAGTATGATATTCCAACTGCGGCATATGAAACTTTTACAGACTATGAAGAAGCAGTACAGTATATTCAAAAAGTTGGTGCGCCAATCGTTATTAAAGCTGACGGCCTAGCTGCTGGTAAAGGTGTAACGGTAGCAATGACGCTTGAAGAGGCATTACAAGCTGTGAAAGAAATGCTGCAAGATGTGAAATTCGGTGAAGCAAGCAAGAAGGTCGTTATTGAAGAGTTTCTAGATGGACAAGAATTTTCATTAATGGCATTCGTGAATGGAACAACCGTACATCCGATGGTAATTGCTCAAGATCATAAACGCGCTTTTGATGGGGATAAAGGTCCAAATACAGGCGGAATGGGTGCGTATTCTCCAGTGCCACAAATTCCAGAATCAGCAGTTCAAGAGGCGATAAAAACGGTATTACATCCAACTGCTAAAGCGATGATTGCAGAAAACCGTTCGTTTACAGGTATTTTATACGCAGGTCTTATTTTAACAAATGATGGTCCAAAGGTAATTGAATTTAATGCACGCTTTGGTGATCCTGAAACAGAAGTAGTATTACCTCGCTTAGAAAACGATTTAGTTGATGTATGTAACGCTGTATTAGATGAAAGTGAGCTAACGTTACAATGGTCAGAGGAAGCAGTAATTGGTGTTGTACTTGCTTCGAAAGGATATCCAGAAGCATATAAAAAAGGTGACATTATTAAAGGATTAGATGCACTGCAAGATGCGATTGTTTTCCATTCAGGCACAGCGATGAAGCATGGTGATTTTGTAACAAACGGTGGCCGTGTACTATTTGTTGCTTGTAAGACGGACAGTTTACAAGCAGCGAAAGATAAGGTGTATAAAGAAATCGGCAAAATTGAGAGTGATGGTCTATTTTACCGAAGTGATATAGGATATCGTGCAATTGGGCATGAGATGACGAGAAGCTAATATGTAAAAATCCCGCTGATTTCTCAGCGGGATTTTTTATGCATCTTTATCTTTTTTCAATTTTCCTTTTTGCTTTGCCATTTCTCGAAGTAAATACTCGATGTGTGCATTGACGCTACGGAACTCATCATTCGCCCATTTTTCGATGACTGCGTGTAATTCAGGATCAATACGTAATGGAAAGCTTTTCTTTTTAGCCATAATGATTTACAACCCTTTAGTATAGGCTTCCTGTATTAATAACTGGTTGCGCACCTTTATCTGAAACGATGGCAACTAATAAGTTGTTCACCATATTTGCTTTACGCTCGTCATCGAGTTCCAGTACGCCTTCCTCATCTAACATATGGATTGAATCTTTCGCCATCTTCACAGCACCTTCAACAATCTCTTTTCTAGCAGCTAATACTGCTTTTGCTTGTTGACGTTGTAACATTGCATGGGCAATTTCTGTTGCGTAAGCTAAATGTGTTAAACGAGTTTCTAATACTTCTACGCCAGCGATTTCAAGGCGCGCTTCTAACTCACGTTTTAATTCTTCAGAGATTTCTTCAGTATTTCCGCGTAACGTGATGCAAGTTTCATCTTGGAAATTGTCATAAGGATATTTTGTTGCGACGTGGCGGATTGCTGTTTCACTTTGAATTTCTACAAATCGATCGTAATGTTCAACACCGAACATTGCTTTTGCAGAATCAACTACTTTATATACGATAACGGCTGCAATTTCAATTGGATTTCCCTCAATATCGTTTACTTTTAACTTCTTACTATTAAAGTTTTCAACACGTAACGATACAGTTTGACGGAATGCGAATGGAATTGTTAAAAATAAACCGTTTTGACGAATTGTTCCTAAATAATTACCGAAAAACGTAATGACTTTTGCTTGGTTTGGTTGAACAATACCAATACCTGTAGCAAGAACTACGGCTAAAATAATAGTTAATGCCGCTCCTATGAAAATCTCTTGTACAAGGAAAACTACACCGATAGCGGCTAAAATTAAAATCCCAATAATACCGAGAAAACCATTTACATAAAAAACTTGTTTTTCTTTCATATGATCGCCTCCTGATATAAAAATGATATCACTTTTATATCATTTTATGCAAGTGCTTTACACCTAATTTTCTGAAATTATTGATTAGGTATCTCTTATGTATATTTTGAGGTCCGAAACGAGAATATACGTTCTGTTTCGTGGTAAAATAAAGAAGACTTAACCGCCCACTGCAGCAGCTAAGTCCCTTTGAGAGCATCTTGCATCGTGACAAATGATTCAAAGCGGTTTTGCCAGGATTATATCTTCAATCGCTGACTCAATCTCTTTGTCAGAAGCGTCAAAACTTCCATTTGACTGTGGTTTGTCGTGATTGGAAGTTTGATTCACTTCTTCTTTAGCATGTCCCTTTTCAGTAAAATTCATGCTAGGCATTTTAAATGCCCCCATATTCATGTATTTTCCGAATTTCCACATTTCAACAACGGGGCAGAAACGAACAATTCCCTCTGCGATTTTCATTGCACCAATCCATAGCAAGACGTTAGACCAAGTGCACCACGGCTTGCGTACAAGTTTAGCACTACTACAGCCGAAGAGGATAAGTCCGAGTGTAATTCGAATTAGGGCATTTATTGTACCGATGTTTTGCTTCATTAGAAAAACACTCCTTTTTATGAAAGTTGAAATAGATAATACTATTTCTCTTATTAGTATCCCGTATGATTTTTGGGATATGTAATCCAACATTTGACGTTGAAAAAGATGTTGGAATGTGCGTGTGTGTAAGTAGCTTTTTTTGTTATAATGAAAGAATGCACAAAAGGAAATTCAAAATTAAATCCTCTCGTTTGAAAAACTATGGAAGAGGGAATTCCAAACTTAATTCTCCGTTTTAAACAAATATTTAAGATGAAGTTAAAAAAATCCTGATGAAAATAAACTGTTATTTTGACCAGAAATATATATAACTAGAGAAAAGAAAGGGTGTTTTCATGTACGATATTTCCGGGTGGAAACATGTATTTAAGCTTGATCCGAATAAGGAGTTAAGTGACGAACATTTAGAAATGATTTGTGAGTCTGGAACAGATGCTGTTATTGTAGGCGGAAGTGATGGAGTGACAATTGATAATGTATTACACATGCTAGTTAGCATTCGTAGATATGCGGTTCCTTGTGTGTTAGAGGTTTCTGATGTGGAAGCAATTACACCAGGATTTGATTTTTATTATATCCCAAGCGTTTTAAATAGCCGAAAAGTAGAATGGGTAACAGGCGTTCATCATGAGGCGTTGAAAGAATTTGGGGATATTATGGATTGGGACGAAATTTTCATGGAGGGGTATTGTGTTTTAAATCCTGAAGCGAAAGTAGCTGAGCTTACAGATGCGAAATGTGATGTAACAGAAGATGATGTGATTGCATACGCGCGTTTAGCAGACAAGTTATTACGTTTACCGATATTTTATTTAGAATATAGCGGTACGTATGGAGACAGTGAACTTGTTAAAAATGTAAAAGCAGAATTAAAACAAGCGAAGTTGTATTATGGCGGCGGTATTTCTAATGCTGAACAAGCGAAGGAAATGGCACAATACGCTGATACAGTAGTTGTTGGAAATATTATTTATGATGATATAAAAGCAGCGTTAAAAACAGTTAAAGCAGTAAAAGGAGAGTAGGTGCAGGCGTATATGAGTAAGACAGATAGGTTATTAAATGGTTTAAATCCGCAGCAACAAAAAGCAGTACAAACAACGAACGGGCCACTTCTATTAATGGCAGGTGCAGGTAGTGGTAAAACACGTGTGTTAACACATCGTATTGCGTTTTTACTTGGTGAAAAAGGTGTAGCGCCATGGAATGTACTAGCTATTACCTTTACAAATAAAGCAGCTCGTGAAATGCGCGAGCGTATTGATACACTTGTCGGACCAGAAGCAGAAGATATTTGGATTTCTACGTTCCACTCTATGTGTGTACGTATTTTACGACGTGATATCGATCGTATTGGTATTAATCGTAACTTTACAATCTTAGATTCAGGCGATCAGTTAACTGTAGTCAAAAAAATTATGAAAGAGCGCAATATTGATCCGAAGAAATTTGAGCCGCGCTCTATTTTAGCTGGTATTAGTAATGCGAAAAATGAATTGTTATCTGCAGATAAATATGCGAAAAAAATTACAATCGCTGATCCATATGAAAAATTAACGAGCGATGTATATACAGAATATCAAAAACGTCTTCTGAAAAATAACTCATTAGATTTTGATGATTTAATTATGACAACGATTCAGCTATTTGAACGTGTTCCAGAAGTACTAGAGTTTTATCAGCGTAAGTTCCAATATATTCACGTGGATGAGTATCAAGATACGAACAAAGCGCAGTACCTTCTTGTAAAACATTTAGCAGCACGTTTTAAAAATTTATGTGTTGTAGGTGACTCAGATCAGTCTATTTACCGCTGGCGCGGGGCTGACATTTCTAACATTTTGTCATTCGAAAAAGACTATGAGAATGCGCAAGTTATTCTGTTAGAACAAAACTATCGTTCGTCACAAAATATTTTAAATGCAGCGAATGCTGTTATTGAAAAAAATTCAAACCGTAAACCGAAGAAATTATGGACAGATAATCAAGTTGGAAGCAAAATCTCATATTACCGTGCTGCAACGGAAAAAGACGAAGCATATTTTGTTGCGAAAAAAATTCGTGACGATATTCAAATGGGAAAACGAAAATATACTGATTTTGCAGTGTTATATCGTACAAATGCGCAGTCTCGTATGGTCGAGGAGATTTTCCTGAAATCTAATATTCCTTACAAAATTGTCGGCGGTACAAAGTTCTACGATCGTAAAGAGATTAAAGACATTTTGGCGTATTTACGTTTAATTGGGAATCCAGATGATGAGATTAGTTTCGCACGTATTATTAACATGCCAAAGCGCGGAATTGGTGCGACTTCTATCGATAAAATTATTAATTACGGTGTACAAAATGGAATTTCATTAACTGCTGTATTCGATGAGATTGAGCATGTTGGAGTAAGTGCAAAAATTACAAAGGCAGTAAAAGAATTCGCAGGTTTATTACACAATTGGGTAAATATGCAAGAGTATTTATCTGTTACGGAATTGGTAGAAGAAGTTATTGAAAAAACAGGCTACCGTGATATGTTGAAAAACGAGCGTACTTTAGAAGCAGAAGGTCGTTTAGAGAACTTAGATGAGTTTTTATCTGTTACGCAAACATTTGAATCTCAAAGCGAAGATAAGAGCCTTGTTGCATTCTTAACAGACTTAGCACTTGTTGCTGATATTGATCGTGTCGATGAAGATCCAACGGCTGGTGAGGAAGTTATTTTAATGACGATGCACTCAGCGAAAGGGTTAGAGTTCCCAGTTGTCTTTATTGTTGGACTAGAGGAAGGAATATTCCCGCATACTCGTTCTCTAATGGAAGAAGATGAAATGCAAGAAGAGCGTCGCCTTGCTTATGTAGGTATTACTCGTGCAGAAGAAGAGTTATATTTATCCAATGCACAAATGCGTACTTTATTTGGTAGAACAAGTATGAATGCCGCATCGCGATTTATTACAGAAATCCCGGCAGAGCTAGTAGAATCGTTAAATGAAACAGCGCCGAAGCGTGAAACATCGTTTGGTGCAAAAGGCAGAACGGCTAGTAGTAGAACGACGACAACTACAACACGCTCTCGTTCAGCTTTCGCACGTCCGACAGCTAAGACGACAGGCGGCGAACAAATTGGTTGGGCAGTAGGTGATAAAGCTTCCCACCAAAAATGGGGAGTCGGTACAGTTGTCAGTGTAAAAGGTGAAGGTGATGCAAAAGAATTAGATATTGCGTTCCCAAGCCCAATTGGTGTTAAACGTTTGTTAGCAAAATTTGCACCTGTGACGAAACAATAGGAAAGGAATGAGGATATGTCAAAAGAGATAGCAAAACAACGTATAGAAGAACTACGTGATTTGTTAAATACATTTAACTATCAGTATCACGTATTAGACAATCCTTCTGTTTCTGATGCGGAGTATGACCGTAATATGCAGGAGCTTATAAAATTAGAAGCAGAGAATCCAGAGTTTATGAGTGAAGACTCCCCCTCCATTCGCGTTGGGGGAACTGTTCTTGATATATTTGAAAAAGTAACACATAAATCACCGATGTTAAGTTTAGGAAATGCATTTAACGAAGGAGATTTACGTGATTTCGACCGACGAGTACGCCAAGGAATTGATGATGCGAATGTAAGATATATATGCGAATTAAAAATTGACGGACTTGCTGTTTCACTTCATTATGAAAAAGGACGCTTCATTCAAGGGGCAACACGTGGTGATGGTGTAACAGGTGAAGATATTACCCAAAATTTAAAAACGATTAAAGCGATCCCGCTCCGTTTAAATGAAGAAGTAACGTTAGAAGCACGAGGCGAAGCTTATATGCCGAAGCGTTCATTCGTTAAGTTAAATGAAGAAAAAGAACAAAATGGTGAAGATGTATTTGCGAATCCGCGTAATGCGGCAGCAGGTTCAATACGCCAACTTGATCCAAAAATTGCTGCGAAGCGTAACTTATCTATGTTTGTGTACGGTCTTGCGAATGTAGAAGAAAAAACAATTCCATCACATAGTGAATCACTTGATTTCTTAGGTGAACTTGGATTCAAAACAAATCCAAATCGTCGTACATGTGAAACAATCGAAGAAGTTATAGCTTATGTAGAAGAATGGCAAGAAAAACGTCCGCATCTTGATTATGAGATCGATGGAATCGTTATAAAAGTAGATGATGTTGCTCTTCAAGAAAGTTTAGGAACTACAGCAAAGAGTCCAAGATGGGCGATTGCTTATAAATTCCCGGCTGAAGAAGTTGTAACAAGATTAACAGGCATTGAATTAAGTGTTGGTCGCACAGGAGTTGTAACACCGACAGCAGAGCTAGAGCCAGTGCGAGTGGCTGGTACTATCGTTCGTCGTGCTTCTTTACATAACGAAGATTTAATTCGTGAAAAAGACATTCGAATTGGTGACTATGTTGTTGTGAAGAAGGCAGGAGATATTATTCCTGAAGTTGTCAACGTTATTTTTGATAAGCGTACTGGTGAGGAAGAAGAATATCATATGCCGACGCATTGCCCAGCATGTGAGAGTGAACTAGTTCGTTTAGAAGAAGAGGTAGCACTTCGTTGTATAAATCCAACTTGTCCAGCTCAAATTCGAGAAGGATTAATCCATTTCGTTTCAAGAAATGCAATGAATATTGATGGACTTGGAGAACGCGTCATTACACAACTCTTTGATGCGGATTATATTCGTACATTCGCTGATTTATATTCGTTGACGAAAGAGCAATTATTGCAGCTAGAACGATTCGGTGAAAAATCAGCAACGAATTTAGTACAAGCAATTGAGAATTCTAAAGACAACTCATTAGAGCGATTATTATTTGGTCTTGGTATTCGCCATGTCGGAGCAAAAGCAGCACGTACATTTGCAGAGCATTTCGAAACGATGGATGCGCTTGTGAAAGCAACGGAAGAAGAACTAAAAGCAATTAATGAGATTGGTGAAAAAATGGCTCAATCCGTCGTGACGTATTTTGATAATGAAGACGTATTAGAGCTATTACAACAATTTAAAGAGTATGGCGTGAATATGGTATACAAAGGTATAAAAATTGCTGATTTACAAAATATTGAGTCGTACTTCGCAGGGAAAACTGTCGTTTTAACAGGGAAATTAGAAGTTATGGGACGTAGTGAAGCGAAGAAAAAGATTGAGGCATTAGGTGGAAAAGTAACAGGAAGTGTTAGTAAAAGTACGGATTTAGTTGTTGCAGGTGAAGCGGCAGGTTCGAAATTAGCACAAGCAGAGAAGCATAATGTTGAGGTTTGGAATGAAGAGAGGTTCTTACAAGAGCTAAATAAGTAAGAGGTGCAAACTTACCATGAAAAAAATAGCATTAGCGGTATTAAGCCTTGGCCTACTTGTAAGTGGGTGTAGTGCAGGTGCCGATAAAGATGAAAAAGTGGTTGAGAAATCGGGGAAAGCAAAAGAGCAAGCAATCGTTCCGAAGTACTCTATTTCGGATGAATATTATAAGACGACTATTCCATTTTATGGAGGAAACGCCCGTGGCTTAGTCGTGCAAGGAGTAAGTAATCGTCTTGATATAGATGAATTTGAAACAGGATTAATGCGTATTGCGAAAGAATCATTTAGTACGAAAGATAATGTTTTAAAAGGCGGAAAGTCCCTAAATACTCAGTATATACAGATGCTTGTTAAAAGAAAACGTACAGATGCAGAGCAAAAGGAACTAGAAAATACACTAAAAAAAGATGCGGTTAAATTCCCGAACATAGGGTTAAATCCCGCATTAGGTGCAGGATCCGAATCACTAGAAGTGAAAAATAAAAAAAATCCAATATATATTTCAAATATTTTAGAGCATGATTATTATGTGAACAAAGGCGAAAAAGATGAGCGTAGTGGCATTGTAGTCGGTTTAGCAATGAATTCGGTTCATTATTATGAGGAAGAGCATGGGTATCCGCGTGAGGCTGCGATTTCGAATGAAAAAATGTTAGCTGAAGGGAAAAAAATGGCGCAAGAAATCATAAAAGTTATGCATAAAGAAGATCCTGAAACAAAAACCCTTCCGATAACATTTGCGATTTATCGTCAGGCTCCGAAGTCTTCGCTCGTACCAGGTAACTTTGTTTCTTATGCGAATGTAGAAAAAGGTAGTGAAACGGTTGAGGATTGGAAACAAGTTAATGAGAAATATTATTTGTTCCCATCTGAACAAGCGAAAACAGATAATAAACGTGAAGATCTGGCGAGAGTATCGAACTTTAAATCAAAACTAAGTGATTATTTCCAAGGCGACTATACAGCTGTTATCGGTACTGGTATGTATAGAGATGATGAATTAAGAGAAATAAAGCTTGATATTCCTGTCCAGTTTAATGGGAAAGCGGAAATAATTGGTTTTACACAATATGTAGCCGGGCTTGTTATGGAATACTTCCCCAATTATATGAAAGTACAAGTAACGATTAAATCTGTAGAACGCCCAGAAGCGATTATTATACGTGAAGCGAAGCAAGATGAACCGTTTGTGAAAATTTTAGATTAAATAGGAGAGCCGTTCCTTTATGGAACGGCTTTTTTTCTTGAGTAATTTTGTTATAATTTAAAATGTTATAAATAATGGGGGTAAGGGGTAAGGCACATGGACGAATTAAGTTTTCAAGTCATTATTTTATTAATTGCATTCGGCTTTTTAGCAGCTTTTATTGATTCAGTTGTTGGTGGTGGAGGATTAATTTCGCTTCCAGCACTTATGTTTGTTGGTTTACCACCAGCTTCGGCAATTGCAACGAATAAATTAGCTGCAACGATGGGGACGTTTACGAGTGCAATTTATTTTATTCGATCGGGAAAGGTCGATTTTAAAATTGTAGGAAAGTTAATCCCGTTAACTGTTATAGGAGCAGTGGCAGGTGCTTTAGTAGTAAAGTTTATTCCGCCGGATATTTTACGTCCGTTAATACTTGTGATGTTGGTGTTTATTGCCATTTATATTATTGCGAAAAAGGATTGGGGAAGTGTATCTACCTATAAGAAGATGACGAAAAGAAAAACATTAATATTTTTCTTCGTTATTTTAATGATAGGGTTTTACGATGGATTTTTTGGACCAGGGACAGGATCCTTCTTAATTTTTGCATTTTTATTAATTGGTTTGGATTTTATTCAAGCGGCAGCATCTGGAAAACTTTTGAATTTTGTTAGTAATATCGTATCTTTAATTACTTTTTTATTTTTAGACGTAATTCATTTTGAATACGGTATTATTATGGGATTGTCGATGATTTTTGGCGCTTATTTTGGATCGAAGTTTGCAGTTCAAAAAGGTGTTGGATATGTAAGAACTTTATTTTTGTTAGTAACTATTTTATTGATTGGAAAAAACATTTTAGAATATACTCATATTTTGTAGAGTTATACGTATGTATAACTCTTTTTTTTATTATATTTTAAAAATTTATTAATTTTTAAAATATAAGTCTAGGAATATTTGAATAAATCTAAATTATCGTGTAGAATAATGTTGTAAAATGTAAACGTTTTTCTAAGGGGAGGCTAAAAAGAATGGTAGTAGCATACAAACATGAGCCATTTACAGATTTTTCAGTGGAGGCTAACAAATTAGCGTTTGAAGAAGGTTTAAAGAAAGTAGAATCTTATCTTGGACAAGACTATCCATTAATTATTGGGGGAGAAAAAATCACTACAGAAGACAAAATTGTTTCTGTAAACCCTGCAAATAAAGAGGAACTTGTTGGTCGCGTTTCAAAAGCAAGCCGTGAGTTAGCTGAAAAAGCAATGCAAGTAGCGGATGAAACATTCCAAACTTGGAGAAAATCAAAGCCAGAAATGCGTGCAGACATTTTATTCCGCGCTGCAGCAATCGTTCGTCGCAGAAAGCATGAATTCTCTGCTATTCTTGTAAAAGAAGCAGGTAAACCATGGAATGAGGCAGATGCTGATACAGCAGAAGCAATCGATTTTATGGAATATTATGGTCGTCAAATGTTAAAATTAAAAGACGGAATTCCAGTAGAAAGCCGTCCAATTGAATATAATCGTTTCTCTTACATTCCATTAGGAGTAGGTGTTATCATTTCTCCTTGGAACTTCCCATTCGCAATTATGGCAGGTATGACAACAGCTGCTTTAGTTTCTGGTAACACAGTATTACTAAAACCAGCTAGTACAACTCCTGTAGTAGCAGCGAAATTCATGGAAGTATTAGAAGAAGCTGGCTTACCAGCTGGCGTAGTAAACTTCGTTCCAGGTAATGGTTCTGAAGTTGGTGATTACTTAGTAGATCACCCTCGTACACGTTTCGTGAGCTTCACTGGATCTCGTGATGTAGGTATCCGTATTTATGAGCGTGCAGCGAAAGTAAACCCAGGCCAAATTTGGTTAAAACGCGTTATCGCTGAAATGGGTGGTAAAGATACAATCGTTGTTGATAAAGAAGCAGATCTTGAATTAGCAGCTAAATCTATCGTTGCATCAGCATTCGGATTCTCAGGACAAAAATGTTCTGCATGTTCTCGTGCAGTAATCCATGAAGATGTATACGATCACGTATTAAATCGTGCTGTTGAATTAACGAAAGAATTAACAGTTGATAACCCAGCTGTATTAGGTACAAACATGGGTCCTGTTAATGACCAAGCTGCATTCGATAAAGTAATGAGCTATGTTGCAATTGGTAAAGAAGAAGGTAGAATCTTAACAGGTGGCGAAGGAGACGATTCTAAAGGCTGGTTCATCCAACCAACAATCGTTGCTGACGTTGCAGAAGATGCTCGCTTAATGAAAGAAGAAATCTTCGGACCAGTAGTAGCATTCTGTAAAGCAAAAGATTTTGATCATGCACTAGCAATTGCAAACAATACAGAATACGGTTTAACAGGTGCTGTTGTTACTAACAACCGTGACCATATTGAAAAAGCACGTGAAGAATTCCACGTGGGTAACTTATACTTCAACCGTGGATGTACTGGTGCAATCGTAGGTTACCAACCATTCGGTGGCTTTAACATGTCTGGTACAGACTCTAAAGCTGGTGGCCCTGACTACTTAGCGCTTCACATGCAAGCAAAAACTACTTCTGAAACTTTATAAGAAATAGTAGAAGAGATCTTCGCAGTCTGCGAAGATCTCTTTTTTTTGAAAAAGTTTCTATATTTGGATCAAGATAGATATGAGTAGAAAAACTAATAAAGTAATAAGGTTTACTTCAGTAAATAAGATATATTATATTTGTTGAATAGATTCTCTTTACGGACAAGAAAAGTAGGTGAACAAAGTGGGAAAATATCAATTGGATTACAAAAGTCAGGTAGCTGTGGCAAAGTTTCATGAAAAACAGACGCCTGCCAAATTTGATAAAAAGCAGCAAATTGAAAATTTGCGTGCGGAGTATTTGAAAAAGAAGCAAAAACAAACAGATAAATAATATGTTACGTTTTTGATAGGAGAAAACAGTTCTAAGTACCATATATTACTATTCGGTACTTAGAACTAGCTAAACCCTATTAATATCGGGATAAACATGTAAATAGAAACAAAACAACGAGAAAAGTTGACTTATTAGTCATATTTTTTAGTATTCATTTTAAGGATTTCCTGTATAATACAATTTGAAAGAAAATCTATGGTTTGACAAGAAACACTCTTTTCGGTTTTGCTCACTGAAGGGAGTGTTTTTTTGTAGCCAAAAACTCCTCTGTACTCATTACAGTTGCATATACTCCATTTAAACTAGCCAAAATTGTGTTATGAATATAAACGGCCGGTATAGTAGCATTCTTAAAAGAAAGATCTTTTGTAGCACAAGCATCATGTATAACGGTACATGGAAAGCCGAAATCAAAAGCAGCCCTTACGGTAGCATCAATACACATATGAGTCATCATCCCGCATATGATGACGTGCTCAATGTTTAAACGTTGTAATTGTTCTAGAAGATCAGTTTCGCGAAAACTATTTGGATAATGTTTGAGTATAACGGTTTCTTCTCTAAGTGGACGTACGCTTTCATGAATATGTACACCTTCTGTATTGGGTAGGAAAAAAGTAGCGTCATCTTTTATTGCTACATGTTGGATATGAAAAATAGGTTCGTTTTTCGTTCTAAAGAGTTGTAGCAGCTGACTAGCATATTGGCTTGCTTCTACTGGATTACGCAATTCCATCTTTCCATGTGGAAAATAATCATTTTGAATATCAACGAGTAAAAGAGCTGTTTTCATATATTTATCTTCCTCCGATTTCATATTCAAATAATGGTATTCAATTTATAGAGAGGATTCTCCTTTTAAAAAATATGAAGGAGGAGAATTTAACATAACTTTAAAAATCATTATTGTATGTGATTTTTTATTTGAAAATTTTAATAGAGGAATAATTAATATTTTTCTAAAAAATGTATTGACTCTTATTATTCTGAGTTCTATAATGAGAATTAATTAAACGACAATTAAATCGATACATTCTTATCCAGAGAGGTGGAGGGACTGGCCCTACGATACCTCAGCAACGGGTTTTTTAATACCGTGCTAACTCCAGCAAGCCTTATAAAAGGCTTGGAAGATGAGAAGATGTGAACGAGTACATATAAGTGCTCTCCTTCTTATCTTTACGGTTGATAAGAAGGAGAGCACTTTTTATTTTACCTCAAAAGCTCTACTTCAAGTTTTTACAGCATATAGGAGGGAAGAAAATGATTTCTTTTAACAACGTAAGTAAAGTATATGAATCAGGTGGGCAATCTGTTCATGCGGTGGAGGATGTAACATTATCAGTTGAGAAGGGCGAAATTTTCGGTATCATCGGTTTTAGTGGCGCTGGAAAGAGTACGTTATTACGTCTAGTAAATATGTTAGAGAGACCAACGGCAGGAACGATTTCAATAGATGATAAAGATATTACATCTTTATCGATGAAAGAATTACGGAAGCTAAGACAAAGGATCGGGATGATTTTTCAAAGTTTTAATTTATTTAATTCAAGAACAGTGTTTGGGAATATTGCTTATCCATTAAAATTAGCGAAAGTACCAAAGAATGAGATAAAAGAAAGAGTAAACGAACTGCTGAAGTTTGTAGGATTAGAAGATAAAGCAAACTATTATCCAGAGCAACTATCAGGCGGACAAAAGCAACGTGTTGGTATTGCAAGAGCACTTGCAACATCACCGGATATCCTTATATGTGATGAGGCAACATCAGCTTTAGATCCAGAAACAACGACAGAGATATTAAACTTATTAAAGAAAGTAAATCGAGAATACAATGTAACGATTCTACTCATTACACATGAAATGCATGTTGTGAAGGAAATTTGTCATCGTGTAGCTGTAATGGAGAAGGGGAAGGTTATTGAAGAAGGAAAGCTGTTTGACGTTTTCACACAACCAAAAACAAAGACAACTCAAAACTTTGTACGCTCTATTATTAATGATCATTTACCGGAAAGTGTTCTAGCGAAAATTCAAAATGGTGGACAGATTTATCGCTTAACATTTACTGGTGAAGAGACAGGGCAGCCAGTACTATCATATATCGCGAAAAACTATAACGTCGATGTAAACGTACTGTATGGAAATATTATTGAACTCCAAAATGTGCTATTTGGAAATCTTCTTGTAGAACTGCAAGGTGAACAGAAGGAAATTCAAAAAGCATTACAACATCTAAGACTGCAAGTGCAGCTGAAGGAGGTAGAAGCTCATGCGAGTTGATTGGAGTATATTTTGGCCTCGCATAGTAGATGCGACGGGGGATACCCTCTTAATGGTAATTGTAACCCTTATATTTGCTACAATTCTCGGTATACCTCTAGGTTTGCTTTTATATGTAACGAGAAAAGGAAACTTTTTAGAAAATAAATGGGTCTTTTCTATTCTTAATATCATTATTAATACAATTCGTCCGGTTCCATTCATCATTTTTTTAGTGGCTTTAAGCCCACTAACAAGAAGTGTTATCGGAACGACGATTGGAACAGCAGCAGCAATCTTTCCAATGACGTTAGTTGCATCAATCGGTATTGCTAGAATGGTTGAAACAAATCTTGTTTCAGTTCCAAAGGGAGTCATTGAAGCAGCTCAAGCGATGGGAGCTTCACCAATTAGAATTGTTTTTGAAATCCTTGTGCCAGAAGCGTTAGCGCCATTGATTTTAGGTGTTACGTTTATGACAGTTGGTTTAATTGAATTTTCTGCAGTTGCTGGGCTTGTCGGTGGTGGCGGTCTTGGTGACTTAGCGATGACATATGGTTATCAACGTTTTGATACGTCAGTTATGTTCGTAACGGTCGTTTTACTTATTATTCTCGTACAGGTAGCTCAAAATTTAGGAAACTACTTTGCGAAAGTCTTTTTACGCAGATCATAAAAAGGAAGAGGGGAAAAGAAAATGAAGAAAATTTTAGCATTTGCATTATCAGCGATTGTAGGAATTTCGGCGTTAAGCGGCTGCTCAAGTGGAGACACGGGGGCAGGAGCAAAAGAGAAAGTAGTTCGCATTGGTGTAACTGGAACAGATGGGAACGCTTGGGAAATCGTAAAGGGAAAAGCTGAAAAAGAAGGGATTAAAGTTAAACTGATTGAGTTCTCTGATTATACAACGCCAAATAAAGCGTTGGCTGATGGAGATATTGAACTAAACTCATTTCAGCACGTTGCTTTCTTAGAGCAATTTAAGAAAGAGCATAAGTTAGATATTACAGCTGTTGGTACAACGCAAATTGCACCAATGGGCTTATACTCTGAAAAATATAAGAAGGCAAATGAAATTCCAGATGGTTCAGAAATTGCGATTCCAAATGATCCAACGAACCAAGCTCGTGCATTAAAACTTCTTGATGCAGCTGGATTATTAAAGCTTAAGAAAGACTTTGGCTTATTCGGAGATCCAAGCGGCATTGCTGAAAATCCGAAGAAGTTAAAAATTACACCGGTTATCGCACAGCAAACACCTCGTGTATTAAAAGATGTTGCAGCTTCAGTTATTAATAACGGTGTTGCTGGTCAAGCTGGATTAGATCCAGCGAAGGATCCAATTTTCTTAGAAGATCCAAAGAATGAAAATGCGAAGCCATATATTAATATTTTCGCAGCTCGTACAAAAGATAAAGACGATCCAACACTGAAAAAAGTAATTGAACTATATCATTCAAAAGAAGTAACAGATGCAATTAAGAAAGAAACAAATGATGGTTCCATTTCAGTAGATCTTTCACTTGAGGAGCTTGAAAAAATCGTAAAATAATTATCGGGTTTAACGATTAACAGTAGGAACCCCTCCGCTGTTAGCTCGTTCAACATATAATCTACTTAACAAACAAAACCCTAATTCTGTACCTTCCAATTCTGTATAACGTAGAATCCAATGTTTGTTAAGTAGAGTGATAGACCAGGAGTTTTCCTGGTCTATTTTTTGTGGTTATTCGATTATGATACTTTTTAAATTATCCTCATGATGCTCTCGTTCTTTCGGATAAGCAGCTAGCTCCTCTTGCAAAATATTTAGTATTTGCTTAGCTGATTGTTGAATTGGGGTAGGTAACTCTTCTAATATATTCATACCGACTTTTATTTTTGTACGAATTACCTTTCTTAGTAGTTCCTCATGCATGTACTACACCTCCAAACCGAATATTTAGTACATCTTCTTCGAACTTAGCTCCTTGAATAGAAAGGTGTGTTAACGTTTTTGGTAATGTGATGTTCCGTTTCACAGAACCAGAACGAATGATAAGTTCATCACCTTTTTGATTTAATGAAAGTTCACTTTTGTTTGAGAAGGGAATGGAGAGAACGAAAATATACTCATCGCCATCTTTTTTTACATATTGAGTGCGCCCGTTAAATTTCACTTCCGTAGGAGAAGAATCTGATTTAAATAAAGAGTCTCCTACACGCTCTAACATGGACAAACCGACAACTTCTTGTTCAAACATAGGAGCTTCGTAAATAGGAAGCGGCTGAAAACTATCTTGAATTAATGTTTTATATTTCTTTTGAGTATCTTTCCAAGCTTGAAAATAAGGATCGGTGACAGTGTTAGGGATGACGCGGTTAATCATAATGGCATCTACGTTATAATCGTATAAATTTAAATACGTAAAGCTACGCTGAGCTTCTTTAATGACCATTTTTTCGGGATTTACAACGATGCGGATACTTGTTATGTCTCGGTTTGATAAAATATCTCTCATTTCTCCGAGCTGTTCAAGTGTATTCGTTAATTCGTCCATAATATCATCGGTTGGAAGGGGGACACCAAGAAGTGGTTGAGCTACAGGACGAACAACTTTTAAAACTTTTCTTTTAATAGGAAAGAGTTTTTCCATCCACCAGCCGAGCATGTCTGGAAAGCTGAGCATTGCTAATGTTTCTCCTGTTGGAGCGCAATCAATGATGATAACATCATATGTGTTTTGTTTATAATAATCGAGTACTCGAAGTAAGCTAATTAAATCTTCCATACCAGGGAACATCGTTAATTCTTCTGTTGTAATATCATCAGCTGCTTTGGAAGTGAAGAGCAGCGTAATATATTTCTGTAATTTCCCCCAGCCTTTTTCCATCTCATAAATCGTATTAATTTCTTGTGCCCACAAATTTTCACGAATTTCTAATGGCTCAGAAGATAGCTTTATACCAAATGAATCTCCTAAACTATGAGCAGGATCTGTACTCATTACTAATGTTTTTAATCCTTGTTTTGCACTTTGAAGTGCTGTTGCTGCTGAAATGCTAGTTTTTCCTACGCCGCCTTTACCTGTATACAAAATAATTCTCATCATTCTATCCCCTTTATTTCGAGTGTCGGATATTACGAGTTGCGAAATATTTTTTTGAATAAAAACCCTAGTAGGGTTTTTATTCAATCGGAATGTTTTTCATTTTAGGTGTAGAAACCTTTTCTTCTGCTTTTTGCTGTGACGTAGCAATGTGATTCATAATTTTTTGGAATATTTGTAGTAAGAATGCCTTTTCTTCTTCTGATAATGCTTCTGTCACTAGGTTAAAGTAATGGGCTGCATTTTGTTTTACTTCCTGAACGAGCATTACACCGTTTTCTGTTAAACGAATTAATACAATGCGTCGGTCGTTTTCATCACGGTACCTTTCAATATATCCCTTTTTTACGAGGCGATTTACAACACCGGTCGTTGTACTCATCGGTATATCAAGAAGGTCAGCGATTTTTGTCATTGTAATATCTGTATTTCGCTCCATCCAAAGTAAACAAAATACTTCTGTTTTAGAAAGTGTTAAATCTAGGCTTACCCATTCTTCAGGATAGAAAAGTTTCTTGGCGTTATCTAGCAGTAAGTCTAAAAAATGTTCGTATTGCAACAATTAATTCCACTCCCGTATATTTCGAGGTTCGTAATATTTGTTTTTATTTTATGTAGAATTGAAATAAATGTCAATGATTTTAACTGTTTTTTCAGATTAGACAGAAAACTAACTTTAAAATAGTATTCTTTTATGATAGATTTATAAATATAAAACTAGAATTTACATAAAAATCCATCATGGTAAATATACTTATCTATAATGGATGTACAGCTAACGAGGGGGAGAACGATGAGAAGACGTAATACGCAAGCGTTCACGTTTTTAGCATGGACTTCATTTGTTTGTGCACTTTCAGGTATGCTAATTGGAATTTATACGTTAGATGAAACGCTTAGTGTAAAAGGATATTATTTAATTGGAACATTATTTTTAACGATGTCTTGTTTTGTATTACAAAAAACAATTCGTGATAATGAAGAAGATAACGAGAGATTTCCGAAAAATAAACCGTTAGATAAGGAGTAAATTGTAAAGAAAGGCATTCGCCTTTCTTTTTTTATGTAAAAATGCCGTAAGTGCCGTGTGTTGACTTGCTTGAAGTACTGAAAATTTGGTATCATCAATAGTATTGTAGATTGAACGATATATTATGGAGGTGGCCTAGCCGTGTCAAGAATTTCCGTTGAGAATGTAAAGCACGTAGCACATTTAGCACGTCTTGCAATTACTGATCAAGAAGCAGAAAAATTTCAAAAACAACTGGATGCAATCGTTACATTTGCAGAACAGTTAAATGAATTAGATACAACAGATGTAAAACCAACAACTCATGTATTAACTATGAAAAATGTTATGCGTGAAGATGTACCAGAAAAAGGTTTACCAGTTGAAGAAGTATTAAAAAATGCACCGGATCACAAAGATAATCAGATCCGTGTTCCAGCAGTATTAGAATAGAGGAGGGGAATTTCGATGTCATTATTTGATCATTCCGTATCAGAGTTACATAAGAAATTAAACAACAAAGAAATTTCCGTTACGGATTTAGTAGAAGAATCTTACAAACGTATTGCGGATGTTGAAGATAACGTAAAAGCTTTTCTTACATTAGATGAAGAAAACGCACGCGCGAAAGCGAAAGAATTAGACGCGAAAATTGGTGCTGAAGATAATGGTTTATTATTCGGTATGCCAATTGGTGTAAAAGATAACATTGTAACTAACGGTCTTCGTACAACTTGTGCGAGCAAAATGTTAGCAAACTTTGATCCAATTTATGATGCGACAGTTGTGCACAAGCTAAAAGCTGCTGACACAGTTACAATCGGTAAATTAAATATGGACGAGTTCGCAATGGGTTCTTCAAATGAAAACTCAGGTTTCTACGCTACGAAAAATCCATGGAACTTAGATTACGTTCCAGGCGGATCTAGTGGTGGTTCTGCAGCAGCTGTAGCAGCAGGAGAAGTATTATTCTCTCTAGGTTCTGATACGGGTGGTTCTATCCGTCAGCCAGCTGCATATTGTGGCGTTGTAGGTTTAAAACCAACATACGGACGTGTATCTCGTTACGGATTAGTTGCATTCGCATCTTCACTTGACCAAATCGGACCGATTACACGTACAGTAGAAGATAATGCATACTTATTACAAGCTATTTCAGGTATTGACCGTATGGATGCAACTTCTGCAAACGTTGAAGTAGGAAACTACTTAGCTGGTTTAACAGGCGACGTTAAAGGTTTACGCATTGCTGTACCGAAAGAATACTTAGGAGAAGGTGTTGGCGAAGAAGCTCGTGAGTCAGTACTAGCTGCTTTAAAAGTATTAGAAGGTATGGGCGCAACTTGGGAGGAAGTATCTCTTCCACACTCTAAATACGCTCTAGCAACGTATTACTTATTATCTTCTTCTGAAGCATCTGCTAACCTTTCACGCTTTGATGGCGTACGTTACGGTGTTCGTTCTGATAATGTAAATAATTTATTAGACCTTTACAAAAATACACGTAGCGAAGGTTTCGGTGATGAAGTAAAACGCCGTATTATGCTTGGTACATTTGCACTTAGCTCTGGTTACTATGATGCATACTACAAGAAAGCACAACAAGTACGTACGTTAATTAAAAACGACTTTGAAAATGTATTTGCTAACTACGATGTTATTATTGGACCAACAACGCCAACTCCGGCATTTAAAGTGGGCGAAAAAGTTGATGATCCAATGACAATGTATGCAAACGACATTTTAACAATCCCAGTAAACTTAGCGGGTGTTCCAGCGATTTCTGTTCCATGTGGATTCGGTGCTAACAACATGCCACTTGGTTTACAAATCATTGGTAAACACTTCGATGAAGCGACAATTTACCGCGTTGCACATGCGTTTGAGCAAGCAACAGACTATCATACAAAAAAAGCAAGTCTGTAAGGAGGCGAGCATAGATGAATTTAGAAACAATTATTGGTTTAGAGGTTCACGTTGAGTTAAAAACAAATTCGAAAATTTTCTCTGCGAGTCCAACAGAATTCGGAGCGGAGCCAAATACACAAACAAGTGTAATTGACTTAGGATACCCAGGGGTACTTCCTACTTTAAATAAAGAAGCAGTTAACTTTGCAATGAAAGCTGCAATGGCATTAAACTGTGAAATCGCAACGGAAACGAAGTTCGACCGTAAAAACTATTTCTACCCAGATAATCCGAAAGCTTACCAAATTTCTCAATTCGATAAGCCAATCGGTGAAAATGGTTGGATTGAAATCGAAGTAGACGGTAAAAAGAAACGTATCGGTATTACACGTCTTCATTTAGAAGAAGATGCTGGTAAATCAACGCATACAGCTGATGGTTCATTAGTAGACTACAACCGTCAAGGTATGCCTTTAATCGAGATCGTATCTGAGCCAGATATGCGTACGCCAGAAGAAGCATATGCATACTTAGAGAAGTTAAAATCAATCATTCAATACACTGGCGTATCTGATTGTAAGATGGAAGAAGGTTCCTTGCGTTGTGATGCGAACATTTCCCTTCGTCCTGTGGGACAAGAGAAGTTCGGTACAAAAGCGGAACTGAAAAACTTAAACTCATTTACTTACGTACAAAAAGGTCTTGAGCACGAGCAAGTGCGCCAAGAGAAAGAATTGTTATCTGGTGGTATCATTCAACAAGAAACACGTCGTTATGATGAAGCAACGAAGAAAACAATCTTAATGCGTGTGAAAGAAGGATCTGACGATTACCGTTACTTCCCAGAGCCAGACTTAGTTGAACTTTACATCGATGATGAGTGGAAAGAAGAAATTCGTGCTTCGATTCCAGAACTTCCAGATGCACGTAAAGCTCGCTACGTTGCAGAAATTGGCTTACCAGCTTATGATGCACACGTATTAACATTAACGAAAGAAATGTCTGATTTCTTTGAAGCAACTGTTGCAGACGGTGCTGACGCGAAATTAACATCAAACTGGTTAATGGGTGAAGTGCTTGCATACTTAAACAAACAACAAAAAGAATTAAAAGACGTTGCATTAACGCCTGCTGGTTTATCTAAAATGGTTCAATTAATTGAAAAAGGTACAATTTCTTCTAAAATCGCGAAGAAGGTATTTAACGAATTAATTGAAAAAGGTGGAGACCCAGAGGAAATCGTTAAAGCAAAGGGTCTTGTTCAAATTTCTGACGAAGGTACACTTCGTAAGGTTGTAACAGAAATTCTTGATAATAATGAGCAATCTATCGAAGACTTTAAAAACGGTAAAGACCGTGCAATTGGCTTCTTAGTTGGTCAAATTATGAAAGCTACAAAAGGACAAGCAAATCCGCCACTTGTTAATAAAATCTTACTTGAAGAGATTAATAAGCGATAAAATAGTAGTAACTTTTAAAGATTAAGCAGAAAAACACCCGTACATGGGTGTTTTTCTAGGTTAATCAAACGTTTGTTTAAATGAGACAAAATCGTTTAAACAAACGTTTGATTAACTGTCAAAAGTGGGAAAATGTTTGTATAGCAACTATGGTATGATAGTTGCAAAAAGGTGGGAATAATGATAAATCTAGACATAGAGGTTTTTTTCATCTCATGAAATAATAGATAATTATTATTCGTTATATGTAAATTGTTGTGAGGAAATAGATAGACATAAATTTTTTGTCAAATAAAACAAAACCATTGAAATGAATATTTACTTTTGATGGACTACACGAATCGGGTTCTTACTGCCTGTTTGAGCGAGATAAAAGAAGGATAGGAAGATGAGAGGAGGTAGGCATGGGAATACTGAATAGAAGTTCGGTATGTTCTTTTTCGATACATAAAGAAATTTCCTGTGCTAATAAATGATGAAGCGAGCAAGAATTATTTATAATCCTACTTCTGGGCGCGAGCTATTTAAGAAGAGCTTACCGGAAGTATTACAAAAATTAGAACAAGCTGGATATGAAGCGTCTTGTCATGCGACAACTGGTCCTGGAGATGCGACTGTGGCAGCGAGGCAAGCTGCGGATCGTAAGTTTGATGTTGTTATCGCAGCTGGTGGTGATGGTACATTAAATGAAGTGGTGAACGGTTTAGTAGGACATGAACATCGTCCGAAGTTTGGAATTATTCCAGTCGGAACGACAAATGATTTTGCGCGTGCGATCGGTGTACCTCGTGCTATTGAAGAGGCTGCGGATATTATTTGTGAAGGGAAAACAGTTCCGTTAGATCTTGGTAGAGCGAATGATACATATTTCATTAATATCGCTGGTGGCGGCCGTATTACAGAATTAACATATGAAGTGCCAAGCAAGCTAAAAACGGTATTAGGCCAACTTGCTTATTATTTAAAAGGAATCGAAATGCTACCATCATTACATCCAACATATGTTGAAATCGAGTATGATGGAAAGTTGCTACAAGAAGAAATTACGATGTTTTTAATTACGAATACTCGTTCAGTTGGTGGATTCGAAAAAGTAGCACCATATGCATCGATTAATGATGGCTTATTTGATTTATTAGTACTGAAAAAAGGTTCTATCGCTGACTTAATTAAAGCAGCAACACAAGCGCAGCGTGGTGAACATATTAATAACCCAAAAGTGCTATACACACAAGCAAATCGAATTAAAGTGCATTCACCAGATAAACTAATGATTAACTTAGATGGTGAATACGGTGGAGATGCACCGATGGAATTCGAAAATATATATCATTGTCTTGAACTATTTGTTCCTGAACAACAAGAGGATGCCCTGTAAAGGCATCCTTTTTATTATATAGAGGAATTGTAAATTGGAAGTTAGTTTGATTTTCATGGTATTTTTACAATTCGTTTATTTTATATCCATACTTTATTGATACACTGGAGGAGATAAGAAACGAGAGGTAGGGTGCTATGGAGAAGGTAAAAGCAATACTATTTGATAAAGATGGGACATTAATGGATTTTCATTCAATTTGGATAAAAGTAGCTGAAGAACTTGTGGCGGAATGTATAAATCTATATCAACTTCCAAAGTCAATGCAACAGGATTTATTAAAAGAGATCGGTGTGGATGGGGCATTTGTGAACCCTCGTAGCGCAATAGCGGCAGGAACAAGCCTTGATGTTGCAAAGGGGCTTTGTAAGTATATTACGTCATCTAAGGAAGAGGAGATGCATGAGTGGGTAAGTGAAAAATTATTTTCTCTTATGTACGAGCATCGTTCCTATATGAGAATGACTGCGGATTTACCGAGAATTTTACAAGGTTTAAAGGATAGAGGATTTATTTTAGGTGTTGTTACAGCTGATGATTTCGCACCGACAGAATTATTTTTAAAACAGTATCAATTAGAGTCTTATTTTGATTATGTTGTAGCTTCAGATACGTTTCCGGCACAAAAACCAGATAAAAGAATTGTAGAATCTTTTTGTGAGAAGTTTCATTTAGAAGCATGTGAAGTAGCCGTCGTTGGAGATACACCAACTGATTTACATTTAGCGAAAAACGGTGATTGCTATGCAATTGGGGTGCTATCTGGTACGGGAGACCGTCAAACATTAGAACCACTTGCGGATATGCTCGTACAATCTGTTGGGGATTTTATTTCTCATTCAGGTGAGTTGACTTGGGAACAAGGAAAGTCTAATGTGTAAGGAAAATAAGTCTATAAGGACTCTTAATGAGTCTTTATAGACTTATTTTTTATGTTCAAATAGAAGGTGTGTAGGATGAATGCTGGAAAAGAATGTTGGCATACATTTTGCATTGAAAAGAGAAAACAATGTAAAGAAAAGGATGGGGTACGTAATGAACGCAAAAAAATTTGCTAAAGTAAATGAACAAATTCCTGGACCGAAAGCAGCGTCTTTATTAGAACGCCGCCAAAATATAGTACCAAAAGGAGTAAGTAACGGCATCCCAACGTTTGTACAATCTGCAAATGGTGCTCTTGTAACAGATGTTGATGGCAATCAGTACATTGATTTCGCGGGGGCAATCGGAACAATTAACGTAGGACATTGTCACCCAGCTGTTAAAGAGGCGCTCCATAAACAAGTAGATCAATACATTCATACTGGTTTTAATGTCATGATGTATGAGCCATATATTGAATTAGCAGAAAAACTTGCAGCATTAGCGCCAGGAAGTTTTGATAAGCAAGTACTATTTTTAAATAGTGGTGCAGAAGCGGTTGAAAACGCGGTAAAAATCGCTCGTAAATATACAAAAAGACCTGGTATTATCGCATTTTCTAAAGGTTTCCATGGGCGTACATTAATGACAATGACGATGACAAGTAAAGTAAAACCATATAAATTTGGATTTGGCCCATT
>DWRB01000045.1:0-39866 GCA_018250355.1 Bolla brennus | reverse complement strand
AAGAAGTTGAAGAACCAAAAGAAGAGCCAAAAGAACCATCCAAAGAAGTTGAAGAACCAAAAGAAGAAGTGAAAGAATCAACAAAAGAAGTTGAAGAACCAAAAGAAGAGCCAAAAGAACCATCCAAAGAAGTTGAAGAACCAAAAGAAGAAGTGAAAGAACCAACAAAAGAAATTGAAGAATCGAAAGAAGAAGTAAAAGAGTCAACAAAAGAAGTTGAAGAACCAAAAGAAGAAGTGATAGAACCAACAAAAGAAATTGAAGAATCGAAAGAAGAAGTAAAAGAGTCAACAAAAGAAGTTGAAGAATCGAAAGAAGAAGAAAAAGAACCAACAAAAGAAGTTGAAGAATCAAAAGAAGAAGTAAAAGAGCCGGAAAAAGAAGTTGAGGGATCAAAAGAAGAGCCAAAAGAACCAACAAAAGAAGTTGAAGAATTAAAAGAAGAAGTGAAAGAACCAGCAACAGAAGTTAAAAGAACAAAAGAAGAGGTAAAAGAATTAGCAACTGGATTAGATCAAGAGCCAAAAGGGGATAATCAAGTTGGGCCAGTGAAAGTGGTAGGACAAGAGAGTACGAAAGAAAAAGATTCAAATAATCAACATGCTAATAAGCAAGGGGAAAATAAGAAATCTTTAGCAGCAACTGGTGGTCAAGCTAACATATCGGGTTTACTTTCTGGGGTAACATTTGTTCTTTCAGCATTAAGTATGTTTGTATTTAGAAAGCGATTATTTAAGAAATAAAAAACGTTTTATCTTATTATTATATAAAATGATTATAAAAGTTTTTGGGAAGACCTTATCATGGCAATTTCATGTTGAAATATGCTTATGATAAGGTCTTTTTGAATAGGGGAAGGATTATTAATAGGAGGATGTTTCGATCGCTTAAATAATGGAGCAACTGTAGCGGAAATTGTAAGTCCTTTTCGTTCACGATATGTACAAAATATAGGAAGAAATAATATGAAATATTGCATTTTATATTGTTGTATCTAGATTTTATGTTAAATTCTTCAAGGGAATATATAAATAGGGGGCAATGATATGAACAAGAAATCAAAGATTAATAAAGTGATGCTTAGTATTAGTACAATGGCGCTATCGTTAGGAGCAATTCAAACGAATGTATCAGCAGAAGAAAAGGTACCATATAATGTATTGCATTCGAAACCAGTTGGAATTGAAAAACCAGTAGATGAGATTGGACATGTTTCTAAAGTAGAGGAAACATTATCATTTCAAGAACGGTTAAAAGTAGGAGACTTTTCGCAGCGACCAGCATCTATTATGAAGAGCTCAGAAGTAAAGCAAATGAAAGAAAGCTATTCAATGGCTGATTTAAACAAAATGAATAATCAAGAATTAGTTGAAACGCTAGGAAGTATTAAATGGAATCAAATTACAGACTTATTCCAGTTCAATGAAGATGCAAAGGCTTTTTATAAAGACAAAGGAAAAATGCAAGCGGTTATAGATGAATTAGCTCACCGAGGTAGTACATTTACGAAAGATGATTCAAAAGGAATTCAAACGTTTACGGAAGTGTTACGTTCAGCTTTTTATCTCGCATTTTACAATAATGAATTAAGCGATTTAAATGAGAGAAGCTTCCAGGATAAATGTTTACCTGCTTTAAAAGCAATTGCAACCAATCCAAACTTTAAGCTTGGTACACATGAGCAAGATGCAGTCGTATCTGCATACGGTAAATTAATTAGTAATGCTTCAAGTGATGTGGAAACGGTTCAATACGCATCGAATATTTTAAAACAATACAATGATAATTTTCATGCGTATGTAGACGATCGTATGAAAGGACAAGCTGTATACGATATGATGCAAGGTATTGATTATGATATGCAATCTTATTTATTTGAAACTCGTAAAGAAGCAAAAGATACAATGTGGTACGGGAAAATAGATGGATTTATTAATGAAATAAATCGTATTGCTCTTTTAAATGAAGTAACACCAGAAAATAAGTGGCTCGTTAATAATGGAATTTATTTTGCTAGTCGTTTAGGTAAGTTTCATAGTAATCCAAATAAAGGTTTAGAGGTTGTTACACAAGCAATGCATATGTACCCACGTTTAAGTGAGCCGTATTTTGTTGCAGTAGAACAAATTACGACAAATTATAACGGAAAAGATTATAGCGGTAATAAGGTAAATTTAGAGACGATACGTAAAGAAGGAAAAGAACAGTACTTACCAAAAACGTATACATTCGACGATGGATCTATCGTATTTAAAACAGGAGATAAAGTATCAGAAGAAAAAATTAAGAGACTATACTGGGCTGCAAAGGAAGTAAAAGCACAGTATCATCGTGTAATTGGGAATGACAAAGCGTTAGAGCAAGGTAATGCAGACGACGTATTAACGATAGTAATCTATAATACTCCAGACGAATATCAGTTAAACAGACAACTGTATGGATATGAAACAAACAACGGTGGTATTTATATAGAAGAAACAGGTACATTCTTTACATATGAGCGTACGCCAGAACAAAGTATTTATAGTTTAGAAGAGCTGTTCCGTCATGAGTTTACTCATTATCTTCAAGGGAGATTTGAAGTGCCAGGTTTATTTGGAAGAGGAGATATGTATCAAAATGAGAGATTAACTTGGTTCCAAGAAGGAAATGCAGAATTTTTCGCAGGATCTACTCGTACAAATAATGTAGTACCGAGAAAGAGCATCATTAGTGGATTATCATCTGATCCTGCAAGCCGTTATACAGCAGAGCGCACATTATTTGCTAAATATGGTTCTTGGGATTTCTATAATTACTCGTTCGCATTGCAATCTTATTTATATACACATCAATTTGAAACATTTGATAAAATTCAAGATTTAATTCGTGCAAATGACGTGAAAAATTATGATGCCTATCGTGAGAATTTAAGTAAAGATTCTAAACTAAATAAAGAGTATCAAGAGTATATGCAACAGCTAATCGATAATCAAGATAAATATAATGTACCGGAAGTAGCAGATGATTATTTAGCTGAACATGCACCAAAATCGTTAACAGCAGTAGAGAAAGAAATTAGTGATACGTTGCCGATGAAAGAGGCAAAAATGACAAAACATAGCTCCCAATTTTTTAATACATTTACATTAGAAGGCACATTTACAGGTAGTGTAACAAAAGGTGAATCAGAAGACTGGAACGAAATGAGTAAACGAGTAAATGAAGCACTAGAACAACTGGCGCAAAAAGAATGGAGTGGCTACAAAACTGTTACAGCATACTTCGTTAATTATCGTGTGAATAGTTCAAATGAATTTGAATATGATGTAGTCTTCCACGGTATCGCAAAAGATGATGGAGAAAATAAAGCTCCAACGGTTAATATAAATGGACCTTATAATGGGCTTGTAAAAGAAGGAATTCAATTTAAAAGTGATGGCTCAAATGATGAAGATGGAAAAATTGTTTCTTATTTATGGGAATTTGGAGATGGCAGCACAAGTGCAGAAGTTAATCCAATACATGCATATGAAAGAGAAGGCATTTATAAAGTAGCGTTAAGAGTAAAAGATGATAAAGGTAAAGAGAGCAGAAACGAAACCACTGTTACGATTAAAGATGGAAGTTTAACAGAATTAGAACCAAATAATCGACCAGAGGAAGCAAATCGTATCGGGCTAAACACTACTATAAAAGGTAGCCTTATCGGCGGAGATCACACCGATGTTTATACATTTAATGTAGCATCAACGAAAAATATCGATATTTCTGTTTTAAATGAGTATGGAATCGGGATGACATGGGTGCTTCACCATGAATCAGATATGCAAAATTATGCCGCTTACGGTCAAGCTAATGGAAATCATATAGAGGCAAAATTTAATGCAAAACCAGGTAAGTATTATTTGTATGTATATAAATATGATAATGGCGATGGAACGTACGAATTATCAGTAAAATAAGCGCTTTTCCAATGTATGTTTAACTTTACTTTTTGTGGAAAATAGTATATTATATAGATATATAATATATCGGTTATTTACTAGGAGGAGCCTGTCACAATAGGTTTCTCCTGTTCTTTTTTAGGGGCCTGTCTTACAGGCTTTTCTTTAAAGGGTAAATGACTGAAAATTAAGAACTATAATCTTTGAAAGAGGTGGGGCATACACATAACAAAAAAGGATTGTTTAAGAGAGGGGGATAAGAAATGGTTTTGTTTGGTTATCCACTTGAAACAATTTATTTATACGGATTTATAATTGCAACTATACTTACTGTCATTTATATCTTTTTTGGAGATATATTTGAATCCATATTTAGTTTTGGAGGCGGATCGGTATCCGTTGTTACTTTATTACTTAGTTTTTTCGCCATGTTATGTGGACTTAGTTATATAGGAGAATATTTATTTTCCTTTAATAGCATTCTTATTTTCGGGGCTGCATTTGCTATATCCTTTATTGGTGTTTTCATAATGAAAATATTAATTTTAAAGCCAATTGCAGAAGCAGAACAAAACACTGTGCAGCGTATGGATGAATTCATTGGTTGTAAGGGAGAGGTCATTACGACTATTCCTACAGAAGGGTTTGGTGAAGTATTAATTTCCTCCCAATTTGGAAACAATGCAATCCTAGCTAAAACAGTTGGAAAGAAAGATATTTCGCAAGGAACTGAAGTTATTATTGAGGGAGTCCAAGATGGTGTTTTACTTGTACAGAACATCGCTTATTCTTTAAAGAAACCAAAATTATAAGGGGGAATTTACATGACGATTCCATTAATTATCGGTGGAGTATTACTCGCAATTTTAATTCTACTTATTTTAGTATTCATTACAAAGTATCGAACAGTTGGACCAGATGAAGCATTAATTGTTACTGGAAACTGGCTTGGTGGCGGGAAAAATGTAGTTACCACTGATGATGGAAAGAAGATTAAGATTATTCGTGGTGGCGGTACTTTCGTAGTTCCGATTATGCAAAGAGCAGAGCCTTTAAGTCTATTAAACTACAAATTAGAAGTGGGAACACGTGATACGTATACGAAACAAGGTGTACCGATTACAGTAAACGGTGTTTCTATTATTAAAGTAGGATCTACCATTGAAGAAGTTTCTACAGCAGCTGAACAATATTTAGGAAAAGAAACAGAAGAGTTGAAAATAGAAGCAAAAGAAGTTTTAGAAGGGCATCTACGTGCTATTTTATCTTCTATGACAGTAGAAGATGCCTATAGTAATAGAGAGCAATTTGCTCAAAAGGTACATGAAGTAGCTTCTACAGATTTAAAGAAGATGGGACTTCGCATCGTTTCCTTTACAATTAAAGAAATCATGGATAAGAACGGTTACTTAGATGCACTTGGTCAGCCACAAATTGCGATGGTTAAGCGTGATGCAACAGTTGCAAATGCAGAGCGTGAAAAAGAGGCGCGAATTGAAAAAGCTCGTGCTGAGAAAGAAGCGAAAGAAGCTGAGTATCAACGTGATGCACAAATCGCTGAAGCTGAAAAACATAAAGAGTTAAAAGTACAATCTTATAAGAGAGACCAAGAACAAGCTCGCGCAGATGCAGATCTTTCCTATGAATTACAACAAGCAAAAGCGCAACAAGGTGTTACAGAAGAGCAAATGCGCGTTAAAATCATTGAGCGTGAAAAGCAAATTGAATTAGAAGAAAAAGAGATTGCGCGTCGTGAAAAGCAATATGATGCAGAAGTAAAGAAAAAGGCAGATGCAGATCGCTATGCTGTTGAACAATCAGCAGAAGCGGAAAAAGTAAAACAAATGAAAAAAGCAGATGCAGATCAATATAAAATTGAAGCGGAAGCACGAGCACGTGCAGAAGAAGTTCGTGTAGAAGGTTTAGCGAAGGCGGAAATCGAAAAAGCGCAAGGTCAAGCAAAAGCAGAAGTACAAAAAGCACAAGGTACAGCGGAAGCAGATGTTATCAGATTAAAAGGTTTAGCAGAAGCGGAAGCGAAACAAAAAATTGCAGAGGCATTTGAGTTATATGGCCAAGCGGCGATTATGGATATGGTTCTTAACATGCTTCCAAGTTATGCGAAGGAAGTTGCAAGCCCACTTAGCAACATTGATAAAATTACAGTTGTCGATACAGGCGGCGGTGGTAAAAATAGCGGCGCCGGAAAAGTTGCAGGTTATGCGACTGATTTAATGGCAACGATGCAAGAAACATTAAAAGCTTCTTCTGGCATTGATTTAAAAGAGTTATTAGAAGGATTTGCTGGAAAAGGAGCAGTACAACAATTATCAAACGATAAACCTGTTGTATCTGTAGTAGAAGATACGAAAAAAGAAGTAGAAAAAGATAAAGAGTAGTAAAGCGGGAGGAACCTCTAGTAAGTGAGATACTAGAGGTTCTTCTGTGAATTATAATATTTCGAATAATATACATTTTTATATATTGTTTTAATTATTTAATTTATATAGAATGAAAAAGGTATGTATCAACTCTTCAATAGAGAAAGAGATAGAGAGTCGCCTTGATACATTTGAATCGTATGATTTATATAAAGAAATTAAATGTAAAACAATTACATTTAAAACGGTATGGAGGGGTAGAAATATGTTTCAAGGGAAATTAAGGAGTAGTAGTTTAAAAGCAAAGTTACTTGTATCATTTGTTATGATTTTAATTCTTCCAAGTATTGTAATTGGTTGGACGTCTTATCAGCAGGCCAAGGCGAATTTTAATGAAACGATTGTAAACTCGGCGAAAGATAATATAAAAATTTTGGATAATGTAATTAACAAGGAATTGGATAGTAAAAAAGTAGATGCAACTTATTTTACGAAATTATTCACACACTCAAGTTACCAAGCAGACCAAATTCAAAACATCCAAAATAAACTAGAAGAATACAACAAATTACATCCAGAAATGGAAGCAATCTATACAGGATCTAGTAATGGACAGTTTATTCAATCACCAGCTATTCAGATGCCAGACGGATATAATCCTACAGAAAGAGATTGGTATAAAGAAGCAGTGAAGAAAAGCGGAGAGGTAATTGTAACTGCTCCATATAAGTCACAGACGACAGGGAATATTGTTATTACACTAGCGAAACAAAATGAGGATAAAAGTGGCGTTCTTGGGATTGACTTAATAATTAATGATATTGTTACTACTTCCAAGATGGTTAATATCGGTAAGGAAGGTTATGTAGCAATATTTGATCAAGATAAAAATGTAGTAGCACATCCGAAAATGAAGCCAGGAGAGAAATTAGAAGAGAAACTTAGTAAGGTATTTTATAAACAGGAATCTGGTGATTTTCATTATTCATTAGAGGGTGAAGACCGTAATATTACTTTTAAAACGAATAAGAAAACTGGATGGAAAATAGCAGGAATTATGCCTTCAAAAGAAATTATTGAAGCAGCTGAACCTATTTTCTATAAAACGATAACTGTTATTGGTATTTCATTAATAATTGGCGGGATTTTAATTTACTTCATAATTGCTTCTATTATTAATCCGTTAAAACAACTTGTTATATCATCGAAAAAGATTAGTGAAGGCGATTTAACAGAATCTATTGCAGTTCATTCTAAAGATGAAATTGGACAGCTAGGAGAAAGCTTTAATGAGATGGCAGCATCATTACAGCATGTCATTTCCAATATAAATACTTCAGCAGGTCATGTAGCGGCATCTTCAGAAGAATTAACAGCTAGTATGAAGCAGACGAGTGAAGCAACGGAACAAATTACACAAGCGATAGAGCAAGTGTCGAGTGGAGCGGAAATACAAACGAAAGAAGTCGAAGAAGGCGCAACATTATTAGAAGAAGTTACAGAAGGAATTCAGCGTGTGGCAGACAGTTCTTCATTAGTATCCACAGCATCTATGTATACGAAGAGAAAGGCTGAAGATGGTGGGAAGTTAGTTGAACAAACGGTGAATCAAATGCAATTAATCCATGAGTCTGTTTCACAATCAGATAAAGTTATTGTTTTGCTAGATGATAAGTCGAAAGAAATTGGAGCAATCCTTGAGGTAATTCAACATATTGCAGAGCAGACAAATTTATTAGCATTAAATGCTGCAATTGAGGCTGCGAGAGCTGGAGAGCAAGGAAGAGGATTTGCAATTGTAGCAGATGAAGTGCGAAAGTTAGCAGAACAATCAGGACAGTCTTCTACGGAAATTGGAAAACTAGTAAAAGAGATACAATTTGACATAAAAGAGACAGTAAGCTCTATGAAGCAAGTTGGAACAGAAGTACAATCAGGACTTGTAGTTGCAAATGAAACGAAGCAAAGCTTTGCTGAAATATTGAAGTCTACAGATGATACAGTTGTACAAATTGATAGTATGGTAGAAGTAGCGAAACAAATGACAGTAGATGCAAAACAAGTTAGTGCATCTATTAATGAAATTGCAGCTACGATTGAAGAAAATGCAGCAAGCGTTCAAAATATTGCTGGTTCTTCAGAAGAACAATTAGCTTCGGTAGATGAAATCAATGCGGCAGCAGTTCATTTATCGCAAATGGCAGAAGAATTACAAGAGATGATTGGGAAATTTAAAGTGTAATAAAAAAAGAAACGAGGTAGTAATTGTACCTCGTTTCTTTTTTTATCCCGCTATTTGTGGGTTGATTAAAGTTTCACTTTATGAAGATAAAAAATAAAGAAATATAGAGTAACCGTGTTATGATTAGGTAAAAATATAAAAGACTGTATTTTCGTTAAATTCTATCTTTAATTATGTTAGGGGAATGGTTTTGAGACTTAAAAAATTAAAACTACAACCGAGAATTACAATAACAATTAGTACACTTATTCTAGTCGTACTTCTATTAACAAGTTATTTATTTTATTACATATTGTCTGAAACGGTAGAAGAGCAAATTGGGAAACGGGCTTTGCATGTTGCGAAAACAGTTGCTGCTATACCTGAAATAAAGGAAGCTTTTCAAAAAGAAAACCCAGCTTCTATCATTCAGCCAATTGCAGAAAAAATTCGAATTGATACAGATGCTGATTTTATTGTAGTTGGAAACAAAGAGGGGATTCGATATGCACATCCTAAGCGAGATAAAATAGGAGAAGCAATGGTTGGTGGAGATAATAAAGGAGTTCTATTAGAAGGAAAATCTTATATTTCGAAAGCAACTGGATCATTAGGTCCTTCATTACGCGGCAAAGTTCCAATCCGTAATCTGGAAAATGAAATTATAGGCGTGGTGTCTGTTGGATTTTCAATGGATGATATTCATGGAGCGGTAGAAGTATATGGAAAGCGTGTATTTTGGATTACAGTAATAGGTCTTTTAATCGGGATAATTGGTTCTATATATTTAGCCGGAAGTATAAAAAGAATGATGTTTGGGATGGAGCCAGAAGAAATTTCATCTTTATATGAAGAGCATAGTACAGTGATTCAATCTGTACGTGAAGGGATTATTGTCATTGATCACAATGGCATGATTAGTTTAGTCAATCAAGCGGCTTATGATATTCTTTCGTTAGATGAACAGCGTAATATTATTGGAGAATTTATTTTAAATGTAATTCCTAATTCAACGATACTAGATGTACTTCAAACTGGTGAAGAACAGTTTGATCGTCAATTAAATATAAAAGGGCAGGCTGTTATTGCGAACCGTCTACCTATTAAAGTGAAAAATAAAGTAACTGGCGTTGTATCGAGCTTACGTTTGAAATCTGAAATGGATCAGTTAACAGCAGAGTTATCTCAGACGAAGCAATATACAGAGGCATTACGAGCGCAAACGCATGAATATAACAATTTGTTGTATACGCTTTCAGGTCTTATCCAGTTAGAATCATATGAAGATGCTTTAGAGCTTATTCATAAGGAAACAGCGGTATATCAAGATTTTGTTCAATTTATTATGAAGCGAATTCAAAATCCATGGTTAGGTGGAATTTTAATCGGATTCTATAATAGAGCGCGAGAGTTAAAGATTGATTTTATGCTAGATCGAGAAAGTAGCTTAGATAAATTAAGCCCGCATATTGAGAGTAATTACGTCGTTTCTATTTTAGGAAATTTAATTACGAATGCATTTGAAGCAATTGAAAGAAATGAAGAGAATGATAAGAAGGTAAGGATGTTTGTAACTGATATTGGAGAAGAGATAGTAATTGAAGTGGAAGATTCAGGACAAGGGATTCATGATGAAGTCATTACTAGCATATTTTATAAAGGCTTCTCTACGAAAGAAGGCGGGAAACGAGGATATGGATTAGCAAAAGTGAAAGAGTTAGTAGAAGATTTAAAAGGAAGTATTGCAATCGAAAAAGGGGATTTAGGTGGTGCATTATTTATTATTGCATTACCAAAAGAGAGAGGCGAATTGTAATGGGTGAGGAGATTGAAGTATTGATTGTAGAAGATGATATTCGAATTGCGGACATTCATCGTCGTTTTACTGAAAAGATTGAGGGATTTAAAGTAATTGGAACAGCAACGACTGGAGAACAAGCGAAAGAATGGCTAGAGTTTGTGAAGCCACAACTCGTTTTATTAGACGTGTACTTACCTGATATGCAAGGAACGGAACTTGTCACATATATTAGGCATAATTTGCATGATACAGATATTATTATGATTACAGCTGCATCGGAAACAGATGTGGTGAGGCATGCTCTACGAGGCGGAGTAACAGATTATATCGTAAAGCCACTTATGTTTGATCGATTTAGGGCGAGTTTGGAAAGTTACCAAAAAAAGATTGTGCAGTTAAAGAAAACTAATCAATTATCTATAGAGCAAATTGAACATTTATGGTCTCAAAGAGGCGTAAAGGGAAATGAAATAGAATATGCCCCAAAAGGGATAGATCCTTTAACTTTAGCAAAAATAAAAAAGCATATGTTAACAGTTGATGAAGAAGGTATTACGGCAGAAGTGTTAAGCTCAATGGTTGGGGTAAGCCGATCAACAGCGAGGCGCTATTTAGAGTATTTAATATCTGGAAAGAAAGTTCATGCGGAGCTTATATATGGGAGTGTAGGGAGACCAGAAAGAAGGTATTTTCTTGTTTCTTCATAACAAAAAACAGTAGAGAATTACATTTCTTCTACTGTTTTTTCACGTCTTATATTGGAATAATTCCGATTACAATTCCCGTAATTAACATCACCATTGTCGTTCCAACAGCCCAAAGTAACGTAAAGCGTTGATGTTCACCAAAATCAACTTTGGCCATTCCGACTAATAAATAAGTGGAAGCGACAAGAGGACTTAATAAGTGAACAGGTTGCCCGAGTAATGAAGCGCGTCCCATTTCAGCTGCACTAATTCCGTAAGCAGCTGCAGCTTTCGTTAAAATAGGTAATACTCCGAAGTAAAATGCATCATTGGACATGAAAAATGTGAACGGCATACTAAGAAGAGCTGTAATAATTGGTAGTTGTGGTCCAAGAGCGTCAGGTATAAGAGTAACTACACTTTGAGCCATTGCATCTACCATTTTTGTTCCTGATAAAATACCAGTGAAAATTCCAGCGGCGAATACGAGAGAAACAACCGCTAATACGTTTCCAGCGTGAGAAGCAATACGTTCTTTCTGTTGTTCTAAGTTCGGATAGTTAAGCATAACAGCAATAGCGAAAGCGACTGTAAATAAAACAGGTAACGGCATAACCTCTAGTATGAGACAGACAAGTAAGGTAACAGTTAATAAAAAGTTAATCCATAGAAGCTTAGGGCGTTTATGAACGGCAGCTTCCACTGTTGCAGCTTGCTCATCCATCGTTTGCATTTGTTTTAAATATTGTACATCCATAATTCCTAATCGTTTTCTTTCTTTTGTTCCAAGATAGTAAGCAACGAAAACGACCCAAATTGCACCAGCAATCATTCCTGGTATAAGTGGTGTAAAGAGCTCTGATGCGTCTAGTCCAAGAGCACTCATAACCCGAGCTGTCGGTCCGCCCCATGGTGTAAGATTTGTCACTCCTGCTCCTAACATAACAACCCCAGCTAATATAAGTGGATTCATTCCAAGGCGTTTATATAATGGGTACATTGCGGAAACCGTAATCATATACGTTGTTGTTCCATCCCCATCTAATGAAACGATAATAGTAAGAATCGCTGTACCAACAACAATTTTTAAAGGATCTCCTTTTACAAATTTCAAAATCCTACTAATGACAGGATCGAATAAACCGCTATCAATCATAATTCCAAAATACAAAATAGCAAACATAAGCATAATACCAGTAGGTGCTAGTTTTTGAATTCCTTCTAACATCATAGGTCCCATATTTGCATAAAAACCGCCAATTAATGCGAAAGTAATTGGAATTAATATTAATGCTACTAGTGCTGACATACGTTTCGTCATAATTAAAAACATAAAGACAAATACCATCGCAAATCCAAGTAGTGCTAACATGTAATCTCCCCCTCAAAAATGATTGCGCTTTCAAAATGTAATGAAAATTCAGAAAAAAGTGTTTTTTATTTATCATAAAAGCATTCATTCAAATGGTAAATAATTTGAAAAATAACATCATTAGAAGCATAATTTTTATTTTGGTCATTTTGTTCACGGTAGTTAATTTGAATTTTTAAAAAGTAAGCTGCTCTCCGTAAGAATGGTAGAATAAGATGAAAATATTGAAGTGTGAAATAGGGAGTAGATTTTATATGAAAACGAGAATTGAAGAGATTTATAGTTGTTATGAAGGAAAAGTAGAAGAGATTTTTGTTAATGAATCTTCTTACGTATATGAGTGGGAAAATTTAATGATGATCCGAAAAAATAACGGTGAGCTTGAAAAAGTTGCGGTCGGTATTAGTGGAAATATAAGATTAGTAAATGTAGTTGTTGGGCAGCAAATTAATACAGATATATTATTAGTTAAGTTAGAAGATGATTTATTAATTACAGGTTGTGAATGATGAGAGATGTGTAGAAATGACTGCACATCTTTTTTGTTCCATATATTACAAAAAGTACATTATTTTTTCACAAATCTCACACAAGTTTTTGATATTCTCTTTGTGGAAGATGCGGTTAGGGAGGAAATAAAATGAGAACAAAGTATGTGATGTTTGCTATATGCTTATTCCTTGTATTTACAATAGTAGGATGTGGTAAGAAACAAGCAGAGGCTGTAGCAATTGATGAGAAACATGATAAGTGTGATATTTGCCAAATTGGGGTAATGGATAATCAATTTGCAACAGAAGTCATTTTAGAAAATGGAAAAGCGTTAAAGTTTGATGATATCGGTTGTATGTATAAATGGATGGAGATTAATCCAGGCGAAAAGACGAAAGAAAAATTTGTTCGAGATTATGATTCGAAAGAGTGGATTTCATTAGAAGATGCGACCTACGTATATGATAAAACAATAACGACACCGATGGCTTATAATGTCATTTCATTTGAAAATAAAAAGGATGCAGAAAGCTTTGTGTCTAACTATAAAGGGAAAGTTCTTTCATATAAAGAGCTAGCAGAGCATAAATGGGAAATGAATAAAGAAATGATGGGGAACCCGAAAAAGGGAAATCACGGTGGTCATCATTAATAATAAAAAAAGACAACTACATAAGTTGTCTTTTTTTAGTATTACTCAGGTGCAAATATAGAAAAGGTGTAAAATTTTTAGAAGAACGGTTACAATGGAATATAGTAACCTAAAGCAATCATTTATGTACTTTTTAGAAATGTATACAAATGCGGTAAAATCGTGCTAAACTAATTGCTTCGCTAATATAGGTTGAGAAACATAGGTATAAGTTTAGATAATCCGATTAAAGAAGGAATATAAAGGGCTTATGGATAAATGTAATCAAGAAGAGTTATTGTATGTGATGGAGGAATGGTTAAGAAAACATTATCTTTCATAGGAGCTGTAGTTGTGAGAAAACAAAAAATTTTATTATGCATGTTATTAGGACTTTTAATGACGGTAGTGGCTTGCGATAAGCAAGAGGAGCCAGAATCGAAACCGGTTCATGTGAAAAACGAAAAGAAAAAAGAAAAGCATAAAGAACAGGAAGAATCTAAAGAAGAAAAAAGTATAAATTTAATGGACAAACAGTTGCTACTTTCTGCGACTCTTGGAGACACAGAAACAGCTATGAAGCTGATTCAAGATGGAGCCAATATAAACGTAGAAGGTGACAACGGAGAAACGCCTATCCTTGCAGCAACGTATCAAAATCATGTAGAGACAGTTAAAGCATTAATTGGTGCAGGTGCTAATATTGAAAGGAAAGATGAGAAACAAAGTAATCCATTTCTTTATGCAAGTAGAGAAGGATATACAGACATTGTAAAGCTACTAATTAATGCAGGGGTTAATACGAAAGAAACTACTAAATCAGGTGGAACAGCACTCATTTCTGCATCTGAACGTGGCCATGTAGAGGTCGTAAAAGAGTTATTAGAGCATACAGATATTGATGTGAATTATAGAAATGATCGTGGTGGAACAGCTTTAGTAGAAGCAATCGTATTAGGAAATGGTAGTGAAAATCATAAGAAAGTAATTCAAATGCTTATTGACCACGGGGCAGATGTAAATATGGCCAATAAGGAAAATATTACGCCACTGCAATATTCTGAAAAAAGAGGTTTTAAAGATATTGCAAATATGTTGAGGTTAGCTGGAGCGAATGAAGTCGTACAGCCACAGCCACAACCACAACCGGTGGAATAACAAGACAAAGAAATAAAAAGTACGAAATAATCTCATTTCGATAGACAGAATGAAGAAGTCATTTAGTATGATGGATTCAGTAATGTGTATTTGAATGGGATTTTTGTTTTGGGCATGAAAAATAGATTATGAATGGTATATGGAGGAAATAAGGAGGATATAAATGAGGCTCTCAGAACTTGATTTAATAGCAATTCAGGTAGAGGTTTTATTTGTTCATAATCAAGTAGGAAAAATGAAATATATAAATGAACAAGGAAATCCGAAAGCACCACGCTTTTTTCTTGGCAGAACTTGTGAAGGGAGTATAACGAGATATCATTGTGATCTGGATGATGAAACGGTAAGTAAGATTGAGAAATTAATTCGAGAACCTTCAAATCATATAGAGATAGCAAAGATCATTGATGTATTAAATGAAGAAAGAACAGTGAAAAATATTTGGATGGGCCCTGCATTCATGTTCTCTAATAACTTACATAAGCCAACTAGAACAATACAGATAACAGAGGAGAATAAAGAGCTTTTGCGAGAAAATTTTCCTAATCTAATAGAACAGATGGAGTGGAGGCAACCTTACTTTGCAATTGTAAAAAATGAAAAGGTAGTTTCTATATGTTGCAGTGCTAGGAGTACGCCTGTAGCTGCTGAGGCGAGTGTGGAAACTTTAGCGGAGTTTCAAGGGAATGAATATGGTACTGATGTTGTTACAGCATGGGCGATATCAATACAAGAAGAAAAACGCATTCCACTTTATAGTACTTCTTGGGATAATTATGCTTCACAAGCAGTTGCGAGAAAACTAAAACTGATTAACTATGGAATGAATTTGCATATCACTTAAATTTTGAAAATAGTTGTTTGCTGTTGGGATTCATTCGTATATTTAGATTATTGTTAAAAAAATATGGTGAATATTAACATTCGATTAACATCTAATTAACAATCTATCAAAACTGACTTAATAAATGCGTAATATAGTAAAGGTAACAGAATAACTAGGGTAGAGAACATTTGAGAACACCCGCTTACATATAACGTGCCACTTTCTTAGGTGTGCTCTATTTCCTAGAGTTCAAATAAGGAGAAAGGTGTTCTATGTAAGTAGGTGTTTTTAGTTTGGATAAAAATAGAAAAGCTAGGTGGAACGAATGTTTAAAGAACCTTATATTGCGATGTTAAAAGATTGGAAAGGGTACAAAACATACAAAAAATTACCGAAAACAGTTTTTCTTATGACTGGTTCAATGCTGGAGTTACCAGAGCGTGTATATGAATTACAGAAGCATGGACATGATGTATTTCTTCATTGTGATTTTATACAAGGTTTAAATACAAATACAGAGGAAGCTCTTTTGTATATTCAAGATGTTATCGGGGCGCAGGGTATTATTTCAACAAAAGGTTCGACAATTCGAAATGCTAATAAAATTGGATTAAAAACGATTCAACGCATTTTTATTGTTGATACTTTATCTCTTACAAAATCAATTGAGAATTGTAAAACGACTAAACCGAATGCGGTAGAGATTATGCCTGGTATTATGCCTTCCATTATTAAGCAGTTAGCAGAGGAAATAGAATTTCCTATTATTGCAGGCGGACTGATTCAAACACGAGAAGATGCGGAAATTGCTATTCGTGCAGGAGCAAGTGCAATTTCAACGAGTCATTATGAAGTATGGATACACGAAGAAAAAAGGAGTGCAATCTTGTGATTGAATTGAAAAATGTTTCAAAGGTGTATAAAAATGCGGAAGAGACAGCGGTTAAAGGTGTATCGGTTCACATTAAAAAGGGTGAGTTTTTTGTTTTAGTTGGACCTTCAGGATGTGGGAAAAGTACACTATTACGAATGATTGCTGGCTTAGAAGAGATTTCTTCGGGGGATTTAATTATTAATGAACATGTTGCAAATGATTTAGAGCCGAAAGACCGTAATCTATCAATGGTATTTCAAAATTATGCGCTATATCCACACTTATCTGTAGAAGAAAACATTTTATTCGGACTTAAGGTAAGAAAAGTACAAAAAGAAGAGCGACAAAAGCGATTAATGGAAGCAATTGAAATGGTAGGACTGAAAGAGTATGTAAAAATGAAGCCAGGACAATTATCAGGGGGACAAAGACAGCGTGTTGCGCTTGCTAGGGCGATCGTGAGTCAAGCACCAATTTGTTTAATGGATGAACCACTTTCGAATTTAGATGCGAAATTACGTGCGCAAATGAGGATTGAAATTAGAGAAATTCAGCAACGGTTAGGAATTACAATGATTTACGTTACTCACGATCAAATAGAAGCGATGACTATGGGAGATCGTATCATGGTCTTAAATAAAGGAAGCATACAGCAAGTTGGAACACCGCTTGATATATATAACGAACCAGCGAATGAATTTGTTGCAAGCTTTATAGGGTCTCCTTCGATGAATATAAATGATGGAGAAATGGACAAAGAAAAAGGCGTATTACATATAGGGCAATTGCAAATTCCATTATCTAATGGACTTTTAAAGCAATTACCAGAAGGAACAATTCGAATAGGCATGCGTCCTGAACATATTGAACTGTCTGAGGAAGGGCAAGAAGTCACGTTACAATCTGTAGAAGTATTAGGGAACGAATCTATATTAAATTTCGCGGTAAATGGAATAACTTGGAGTGCAAAAGTCATTGGACAGCTACTCCTGAAAAAAGGTGACAAAGTAAAATTATTATTCTCGCAAGATAAGTTATGCTTCTTTCACCAAAATACGAATGAACGATTAAAAGTGGTAGCTGAAGAAGAGTTGAAAGTGGTGGCGAAATAATGATTGAGGTAGGCAAGTTACCAGCACAAGCAAAAGTGTCAAAAAAGAAGAATTTATGGAGTAAAACGAAAGATTTAAGAATAGGATTATTATTTTTGGCGCCATCTATTTTGCTATTTTCGATTTTTCTTTTTTATCCATTATTTAGGACGATTTACTATAGCTTTTATTTAACAGATATACACGGAGAAGCTAATCTTTTTGTTGGCTTAGAAAATTATCAATACTTATTTTCTGATCCTGCTTTCTACAAAAGCATAAAGTCAACTTTATTATTTGTTGTATATACAGTGCCTACGAGTATTATATTCGCTTTATTTCTTGCATTGATTGCAAATGGAAAAGTAAGAGGTATTGGGTTATTCCGTGTGTTATTTTCTTCCACGATGGGAATATCAGTAGCTGCTAGTGCGGTGATTTGGCTATTTTTATTTCATCCAAGTGTCGGGTTATTTAATAATATATTAGCCTCTATGAATCTACCTGCAATCGCATGGTTAACGAGTCCAGATTGGGCATTGTTCTCTGTATCGGTTACAACGGTTTGGGTGAATACCGGATTTGCATTTTTAGTTATATTAGGTGGTTTACAAAATATTGATACGTCTTTATATGAGAGTGCATCTATAGATGGCGCTAGCTATTTATATAAGCTTCGCCGTGTTACATTACCGATGCTATCACCAACTTTATTCTTTATCGTGACAGTAACGTTAATTAGTGCGTTCCAAAGCTTTGGACAAATTGACATTTTAACGCACGGTGGACCAAATGATGCAACGAATTTAATTGTATATTCGATTTATAAAGAGGCGTTTGTGAATCATCAATTTGGAACAGCAAGTGCACAAGCGATGATATTATTTGTTTTCATTTTCATTGCTACATTACTTCAATTCAAGTTTGCTGAGAGAAAGGTGCATTATAAATGATCGTTAAACAGTGGAAACAAAATTTCCTATTATACATGCTGCTCATTATTAGTGCAGTAATGGTGTTTTTTCCTGTACTCTATGCGTTTTTAATAAGCTTTATGACACCAGATGATATTCAAATGAGAAGACTATTTCCGACCCAATTTACTTTCGATAATTTTATTAATATTTTTCAAAAAGTACCGCTTTTGACATACTTGTACAACAGTTTAGTTGTATCGACAGTCGTTATGATTGGACAACTTATCGTATCAAGCTTAGCGGCTTATGCTTTTGTCTTTCTACAGTTTAAAGGAAGAAACCTTATTTTCTTCCTGTTTATTTCAACGATGCTTATTCCGTGGGAAGCAACGATGGTACCGAACTTTTTAACGATTCAAAACTTCGGTTGGATCAATAGCTTTGCTGGGATGACAGTGCCGTTTTTTGCAACAGCTTTCGGTATTTTCTTGTTACGTCAACATTTTATGACGCTTCCGGATGAACTGAAAGAAGCAGCCTTTATTGAAGGGATTGGAAATGTAAGGTTTTTATTTAGCGTCGTAATTCCGTATTGTAAAACGAGTTTTATTACGCTTGGAGTATATAGTTTTTTAACAACATGGAATATGTACTTATGGCCACTCTTAGTGACCACTGATGAAAAAGTAAGAACAGTTCAAATTGGTGTAAAGCAGCTTCAGTCTCAAGAAGTTGCAACTGATTGGGGAAGCGTAATGGCCGGTGTTACGGTTATTGTCATTCCAACACTGATTTTACTATTTGTAGGGCAAAAGCAATTACAACAAGGATTAACAAAAGGTGCAATTAAATAACTAAGAGAAGGTGAGATTAAAATGAGTTTAGTTAAAAAAGGTGCTGCTCTATTAATGGCAGCAACAATGGCATTATCTAGTGCCGCTTGTTCAAGTAGTAAAACGGAGGGGAAATCTGAAGCGCAGGCAAAAGTAGCACCAGTTGAAAAAAATGGTGATAAGACTGTAATTCGTTTTTGGCATGCGATGGGTGGAAAAACACAAGGCGTACTAGATGGGCTTGTTGCAGACTATAATAAGTCACAGAATAAATACGAGATAAAGGCAGAGTTCCAAGGGACATATGAAGAGTCTTTAACGAAATTTAGAACGATGTCTGCTACGAAAGAAGCGCCAGCTCTTGTTCAGTCGAGTGAAATTACAACAAAATATATGATTGATAGCAAAAAGATTACGCCAATTGATAGTTGGATAAAAAAAGATAAGTACGATACCTCAAAGTTGGAAAAAGCAATTACAAATTATTATTCAGTTGATGGAAAAATGTATTCTATGCCATTTAATTCATCTACACCAGTATTAATTTATAATAAAGATGCTTTTGCAAAGGCGGGCTTAGACCCAGAGAAAGCCCCACAAACATATGCGGAATTACAAGAAGCAGCGAAAAAGTTAACGATCAAAGAAGGCGGAAATGTAAAACAATATGGATTCTCCATGCTGAATTATGGTTGGTTCTTTGAAGAATTGTTAGCGACACAAGGTGCTTTATATGTAGATAACGAAAACGGCCGCAAAGATGCCGCAAAGAAGGCGGTATTTAACGGTAAAGAAGGACAGAAAGTATTTGGAATGTTAGATGATTTAAATAAAGCTGGCGCACTTGGAAAATATGGAGCAAGTTGGGATGATATTCGTGCCGCGTTCCAATCTGGACAAGTTGCTATGTATTTAGATTCTTCAGCTGGTGTTCGCGACTTAATTGATGCATCTAAGTTTAATGTAGGCGTGTCATATATTCCATATCCAGAGGATTCGAAACAAAATGGTGTTGTTATTGGCGGAGCATCATTATGGATGACGAATATGGTTTCAGAAGAAACGCAACAAGGTGCTTGGGACTTTATGAAATATTTAACGAAGCCAGACGTACAAGCAAAATGGCATACTGCAACAGGCTATTTCTCTATTAATCCAGATGCATACAATGAACCATTAGTAAAAGAGCAATATGAAAAATATCCACAGCTAAAAGTAACAGTGGAACAATTACAAGCGACGAAGCAATCTCCAGCAACTCAAGGAGCATTAATTAGTGTATTCCCAGAATCACGAGATGCAGTTGTAAAAGCATTAGAAGCAATGTATGACGGAAAGAATAGTAAAGAAGCGTTAGATGAAGCTGCAAAAGCAACTGATAGAGCAATTAGTATTTCAGCTCGTACGAGTCAAAAATAAAAGAAAACCGCATCCTTTTTCAGGATGCGGTTTTCTTTACAAGGAGATAAGGGATCAAAAAAATGAAGAAGTCTTATCCCTTTTATATGAGTAAAGGGTCTAGAATGAATCTTGTCCTTTTCATTATTTGTTTAACTCCATTGCAACTTGTTTGCCATTTACGAAAACCTCTGCCACCGCTACTACAACTTCCATCACTTTTTTCATGTCTCATCTCTCCTTGTTTTTTGTTTCATTTCTTACTTTTAGTATAAGGAAATATAGCACTTGCAACTATCAAATTGGATGACAAGAGACTTACATTGTTGTAAGGACAATCGTTTTATTTGTAATAAATGTGATTTTGAATATGGATTCAGAAATTTCTGTTGTTTTGAACTATAATTAGAAAGAGAGTGGTTTAGAAAGAAGGGGATAATGTGAAAAGAATTCTTGTTATTAGTGATATTCATGGAGAAATAGAAAAGTTCGAACAGTTATTAGAAGAAGCTCAATATGATGCAAGACAGGATCAATTGATTTTATTAGGGGATTATGTAGATCGTGGTCCCAATGCGCGTGCTGTAATTGAAAAGGTAAAAGCGTTAAAAGAAGAGGGAGCCCTTGTTCTAAAGGGTAATCATGAAGATATGATGATTAAAGCGTTAACGACTGATGAAGAACGTTCATGGAACCATTGGGTAAAAAGGAATGGTGGAGATAAGACTTTATACAGCTATGGCTTTGTAGAAGAAGATATTGTGGTTAATGAAGAAGCCTTCCAAAAACCAGTTTTACAATCGCATGTTTTAGAGGAACATGTAAAGTTTATTCAAGAATTAGATCATTATGTTGAAACAGAAGAGTATATATTTGTACATGCCGGTGTTGAGCCATTGAAGCGAGTTTCCGAATGTGAACCATATACGTTAATGTGGATACGTAATGAGTTTCATAGTAGGTATAGTGGTGAAAAGGTTGTTGTATTTGGTCATACGGAAACAAAAACGCTTTATGGTAGTGAGAATTGCGGCGTGTATTTTGGGAGTAATCGTATTATAGGGATTGATGGCGGTGCTGTATATGGTGGCCAGTTAAATTGTTTAGAATTGCCAAGTAAAAAAGTGTACGTAGTAAAAAGTTGAAAGAGATAAGGGGAATCTTATTTCTTTCAATTTTTTATTAAGAAAAATTTAAGGAAGAATTTTTATAATAAATCTTTCAAATTTTATATTGAGAAAAACGTTAAAATATAATTATAAATAAAATTGAACAATATGGTGGAAGGTGAGAATATGCGCTTACTCGTAGTAGAAGATAATGCTTCTTTATTAGAGTCTATTGTCCAAATATTACGCGATGAATTTGAAGTAGATACAGCATTGAATGGAGAAGATGGATTATTTCTAGCGTTACAAAATATATATGACGCCATTTTGCTTGATGTGATGATGCCAGAAATGGACGGTTTTGAAGTAATTCAAAAAATACGTGATGAAAAGATTGAAACACCAGTCCTATTTTTGACAGCGAGAGACTCTCTAGAAGATCGAGTGAAAGGCTTAGACTTTGGTGGGGATGACTATATCGTTAAGCCATTTCAGGCTCCAGAGTTAAAAGCGAGAATTCGTGCTTTATTACGACGAAGCGGTAGTTTAACAACAAAGCAGACTATTCGTTATAAAGGGATTGAACTGTTCGGAAAAGATAAAGACGTTCAAGTAGATGGACAAAGTATGAAGTTAACATTAAAACAATATGAGCTTTTAGAGTACCTGGTTCAAAATAGCGGAAAGATTTTAATGCGTGAACAAATTTTTGATCGTGTTTGGGGATTTGATTCAGATACGACAGTAGCAATTGTAGAAGTGTATGTACATCATTTACGTAAAAAATTAGAGCCATTCGGTTATCAGAAAGATATTCAAACTGTTCGAGGTATTGGATATATATTAAAAGAACAATGAAAAAGGGAAGCATGTTTCAGAAAACACGCATTCGATTGACTATATTGAATTCATTAGTATTTATTATCTTGATAGGTGTATTAGGCAGTATCATTTATTCATACACATATAATCGTATTTATAATGAAGTAGATAAATCAATAGGAAAATCCGTTCAGCATAGAAAGAATTCAGATGATAAAAAACTACCTAAAAAAATTAGGGGATATCCTCCGATTGGGGATCCAAGGATAACGGAGTTAACTTGGCTTGGAAACACAGTGGAGATAGGTATTGAAAACGGCAAACGCCGTTTTATCTTTGAAGATAATTTGGAAAAGTTTTCTCCAAAGAAATTAGGAACTTTGCAAGATATAGAAGTGCAAGGGCAATATTTTAGAACGTTTGCATTTCAACAAGATACAAAAATAGTTCAAATTGTACGCGATATAACAGCTGAAAAAGAAATGGTAAATACTTTATTTTTAATTCTTGTTATTGGTTGTAGTGTAGGAAGTTTATGTGCAATAGGCATCGGCTTTTTCTTAGCCGGCAGGGCACTCATACCCATTCAAAATTCGTGGGAAAAACAGCAGCAATTCGTTTCGGATGCATCGCATGAATTAAGGACACCACTTTCGGTTATTCAATCAAAAACGGATGTGTTATTCCAGTCACCATCTGCGACAATAGAAGAAAAAGCGATGGATATTTCTACGATTTCAAAGGAGTGTAGACGGTTATCTAAGCTTGTAACTAATTTATTATTGTTAGCACGTTCGGATTCTAATCAAATTGAGATGGATAAGAAAACATTTGAAATGGATAAATTGTTAGAAGAAATAGTAGATCCATATAAGGAAATTGCTTCCTATCAAGAAAAAGAGATGATATTGAAAGTAGAACATGACATATCATTTATGGGTGATAGAGAGAGAATTCATCAAATGATGGTCATATTGTTAGATAATGCGATGAAGTATACAAATGGGGGCGGACATATTCAAATCGATTGTATGCAAACGAGCAGCTCAATTCGTATACGGGTGAAAGATGACGGGATAGGGGTTAAAGATGAGGACATCCCAAAATTATTTGATCGTTTTTATCAAGGTGATAAAGCGAGAAGTGCGTCAGAAGGTGCGGGATTAGGCCTTTCAATCGCAAATTGGATTGTAGAAAAGCATTATGGGAAAATATTAGTAGAGAGCAAATGGGGAGAGGGTACTTGTTTTGAAGTGAATTTCCCTAAAAACCAAAGAATATAAGTGAGAAGACGATCTTGTTTTTACAAGGTCGTCTTTTTTTAAGGGAAAGTTAAGAAACTATTTATAACATGTATGATATACAGAAAGTTCGTCGCATAAAGAAGTAATTATAAAAAGGTATTTGAGCAGATTATATCGATCATAATGTTATTTCGATTATGTATAGGGAATGATGGAAAAGAAAGTGTAAGAGGGAGGAATTAATTTTGAAAAAGAAAATGATGACGGTATTCACTATTGGAGTAATGAGCTTAAGCATATTAGGGGGTGCCTCTCCTTCTGAAACATCACAAGGAAAGACAAATTACACGCAGCGCAGTAAAGAACAATTAAATAATGGGAAGATACATGCGGTGCATACAGAAGAAAAGGCGGAGAATCTAGGTATTGAAACGGAAGGGAAAGAACAAATTACGCTAGAAAAAGAAATTCATGAGACGGAAGTAGGAAGAGAAGCTGAACAGTTAGGAATTTCGATTGAAGGAAAAGACGTTGGAACTCTTTCAGAAGAAATCTATGAAACAAAAGTGAAGCAAGAAGCGTTAAAGCTAGGCATATCTATAGAGAATACAACGATTGTAAATTTAATTAATCAAATTAATACGATTAAAATTAATGATGAAGCGGATAAATTAGGCATTTCGACAAATGGAAAAGAAATAGAAGACATTGCGGAAGAAATCTATGGAACGAAAGTAAGAGAGGAAGCAGGGAAGTTAGGTATTTCACAAAAAGGAAAAGAGATAGAAACGTTAGCGCAAGAAGTGTACGAACAAAAAGTGCAGGAAGAAGCAAAAAAATATCATATTGATTTGTATGGTAAAGATATATATCAAGTATTAAGCGAAATTAATGAACAAAAAGTGTTACAAATGGCAAATGAGCTTAATATGGATAAAACGAATATGAACGTTCAAGAATTAGCAGAAAAAATTAAAAAAGATCAGCCTGAAAAAGGAAAAGAACTAAATTTTGTACCGGTGATTCGCACGGATGCTGACGCGTTTTATTCTTATTTAACGAACTAAAAAGGGCGTGAGAGTGATACGGAGATGGAAGTGGTATATATGTATGGCATTACTAGCTATAGCAGTATGGAATGTATATACAAATGGAATTACAAAGTATGTGGAGAAGTTAACATTCTTTAATATACAAAGCGGAAAAGAGACAGAGTTTAGTAATAATGATGAAAAGGTCATCTTATCGAATGTACCTTTAATTCAGCAATTACCAGAGCTAGATAGAGGCTGTGAAGTGACTAGCTTAGCGATGATGTTACAATATGCAGGCATTACAGTGGATAAGATGAAATTAGCAAATGAAATAAAGAAAGTTGATTTTATGAACGATGGTGTACGTGGGAATCCGAATGAAGGATTTGTAGGAAATATTTATACCTTTTCTGAATCTGGATATGGTGTATATCATGGACCACTTTTTCAATTAGCGAAAAAGTATTTACATAATAAAGCTGTGGATTTAACAGGGAAGAGTATAGAGGAAATATATAAGAGTGTAAAAGCAGGACAACCGGTAGTTATGATTACGAATGCAACATACGCGCCGTTAGATGATGATGAATTTACTACATGGGAAACAAATAGCGGAGATGTTTCTATTACGTATAATGAACATTGTGTTGTACTGATTGGATACGATGAGGAATTTGTATATATTCGGGATCCTCTCGATGATAGCCTAGATGTAAAAGTGCCGAGAGGAAAATTTGAAAAGGCATGGATGCAAATGGGGAGTCAGGCAATTAGTTATGTGAAAAGCAATTAGTAAGGAAAGAGATGTAAGGAATTGTAAGAGGAGTTTTTGTTGGTGTTTTTTGTTAAGAAATAAGAGAACTTCAGCTTATATAATAAGCTGAAGTTCTCTTATTTTTTATGATTAAATATTTAGAAGTAATGAATATTTAAAAATGCATAATTGACAAAAAAATTACATGTTATCATTATATATTGTTTTATATATGTTAATTGTATAAAATTACACAAGTATTCACATTACATAAAGGAGGCTTATTATGCAAAAAATATTTAACTGGGTTAAATGTATGAGTATCAAGAAAAAATTAATCATTTCATTTTTTCTTATTTTAACTATACCAGGACTTATTATCGGTGGTGTTTCATATCAAACTGCCAAAACAAATTTTGAACAACAAATTACAGGTAAAGCAAAGGAAAATATTTCAGTTTTAAATACTGTTATTTCTCAAAATATAGAAGAGAAATTTGTTGATGCGGCGTACTTTGCAGACATTTTAACAGAGGATACATATCCAAACGGACAAGAAGAAATAGTAAGGACGAAGTTAGCGCAATATATAAAACTTCATCCAGAAGTAGAAGGTATTTATATTGGAACACAGGCAGGAAAGTTTATAAGAGAACCATTTATCCAAATGGCTGATGGGTATAATCCAACAGATAGATCTTGGTATAAAGAAGCACATGAAAATAAAGGGAAAGTAATTGTTACTGCACCATATCAATCAGCATCTACTAAAAATATGGTAGTGACAATTGCTAAAGAAGTAAAAGATGGTAAAGGTGTTATAGGAATTAACTTAAATTTAGATAACATCTTAAAAATTTCCAAAATGATTAACATTGGTGAAAAAGGTTATGCAGTTATTCTAGATCAAAATAAGCAAATTGTTAGTCATCCATCTAGAAAACCAGGTGCAAAAGTTACTGATTCGTGGATTAAACCAATTTATGAAGAAAAACAAGGAAATGTGTCTTATACAGAACAAGGTGATAAAAAGAATTTAATCTTTGCAACAAATGAAAAAACAGGATGGAAAGTAGTTGGAGTTATGTTCGACGAAGAAATTACTCAAGCTGCGAATCCGGTATTTTATAAGACTTTGATTGTCATTGCTATCGCTATTGTATTTGGTAGTGTATTAATTTATTTCATTACAAAGTCTATTACAAGACCATTAAGAAAAATAGCTGACTCGGCACATAAAATTAGTAAGGGAGATTTGACAGAGAAAATTACAATCCATTCCAAGGATGATATAGGGAAATTAGGGAATTCATTTAATGAAATGTCTGCCTCTTTACAGGATGTGATTACTCAAATTAGTTTTTCAGCAGAACATGTCGCTGCATCGGCTGAAGAGTTAACAGCGAGCGTACAGCAAGCAAATGACGCGACAGATCAAATTACAATTGCAATGGAACAAGTATCAGGTGGGGCTGAATCACAAAGTCAAGGTGTTGAAGAAGGTGCGGCTACATTACAACAAGTAAATACAGCAATTCAAGATGTAACTGGAAGCGCGGAATCAATTTCTATCTCCTCATTACATGCGAGAGAAAGAGCTGAAGAAGGGGAAGAATTGGTTGAACAAACAGCAAAACAAATGCAGTCTATTTCTAGATCGGTATCCGAGTCAGATGCTATTATTAAACTTCTTGATGAGAAATCAAAGCAGGTAGGAGCTATTTCTGAAGCGATTCAAAACATCGCTACTCAAACGAACTTATTAGCTTTAAATGCGGCTATTGAAGCGGCAAGAGCAGGTGAACAGGGCCGAGGGTTTGCTATTGTAGCTGATGAGGTTAGAAAATTAGCGGAGCAATCAGGAGAATCATCTGGAGAGATTGCAAATTTAATTGCAGAAATTAAGGCGGATATTGAACATACTGTTAAGGCGATGGATAATGTGAATGGAGAAGTTCAACAAGGCCTTGATGTTGTAACAAAAACGAAAGCAAGTTTTACGGAAATTTTAAGTTCTACTACACATATTGTTTCTCAAGTGAATCAAATGGTAGAAACAACGAAGAGAATTGCTGGAGATGCAAATGAAGTGACAAATGCTATTGATGAAATTGCAGCGGCTGCAGAAGAAAATACAGCTAGTATGCAAAGTGTTGCTGCTTCAACAGAAGAACAAGTGAATTCAATGGAAGAAATTAGTTCAGCTTCGCAAAACTTAGCTGGGATGGCCGAAGAACTACAAGCGATGACTAGTAAATTTAAAGTATAATAACAGCAGATAAGTAAGGTGATATTATTTTCACCTTACTTATTTTTCTATTCAGCAATTAGGGGAGTCATTAACTTGATGAAAAAAAGAAAAAGTCTATGGAATTTATGGAAAACGATTACATTGTTAGTTTGTACAGTTGTAATTTTTTCTTTACTTGTGACAGATATATTAATTGGTCATAATGTAGAACGGACGACGGAGGACAGCCAAGCAGAGAAAGCAAAAACAATTGCACACATTGTGGCGAATGATTCAATTGTAATCGATGGTTTGATTGGGAAGGCAGATACTTCTGCAATCCAAACGTATACAAATAGAATATTAAAAAACACAGGTGTTCAATTTATTGTAGTTATGGACATGAATGGAATAAGAAAATCACATCCAAACCCTCAAAAAATAGGCCATCATTTTATTGGGGGAGATGAAGGGCCTGCATTGAAAGGAAAGGAACATGTATCACTGGCAGAAGGAACTTTAGGTATTTCAATGCGAGTGTTTGTACCTGTATTTTCTGAAACAGGTGAACAACTTGGAGCGGTGGCCGTTGGTATTTCAGCAGATAATGTAAAAGAGAGAGTTAAGGAAAGTAGACATATCATTTACATTGGTGTCGGAGTTGGAGTGCTAGTCGGAATTATAGGAGCAATATTGCTAGCTAGACATATAAAGAAAAGTTTATTCGGTCTTGAACCTCACAGGATAGCGAAAATTCTTGAAGAAAGAAATACGATGCTACAATCTGTAAAGGAAGGTATTATTGCTGTAGATAAAGAAGCAAATGTAACTTTAATAAATAATGAGGCAAAACGATTGTTTAAGAAAAGTGGTCTTGAAGAAGATTTTATCGGTAAAGATGTTGAGTTGTATATGCCTAATTCACGTATAAAAGAAGTATTACAAACGGGAGAGGTACAATTAAACGAAGAACAAAATATTTATGGAATTACGATTGTGACGAATCGTGTTCCTTTATATGTAAAAGGAGAAATAGTTGGTGCAATTGCAACATTTCGTGATAAAACAGAGGTTAGAAAATTAGCAGAAGAATTAACTGGTATTAGACTATATGCGGAAGCATTACGGGCACAATCGCATGAATTTATGAATAAAATGCATGTCGTATTAGGACTTACACACATGAAGCAGTATGAAGAATTACAGAAGTATATAAGCGGTATGGTATCAGAGCATCAATATGAAATTGGTGGGGTTATGGAGAGAATAAAAAGTCCAGTATTTGCTGGTTTTTTACTTGGGAAACTTAGCTATGCTAGAGAGAAAAATATAAAATTAATCATAAGTGAAGATTCTTACATGCCAGAAATAGATGATGAAAGTATTATTCATGAACTAATTACGATTGTCGGAAATTTAATTGATAATGCATTAGAGGCAGTGACGAATTGTGAAAAGAAGCAAGTTGAACTTGAGATACAATATGGGGATACATTAATCATTACAGTACAAGATACGGGGAAAGGTATACCAGAAGAAGAAATAGAGGCATTATTTACGAAAGGTTATTCCACAAAGGGAGATAACCGTGGTTATGGTTTGTATCTTGTAAAAGAAAGTATACAACGAATAAATGGGGAAATTCATATGCATTCATTAGTAGGAAAGGGAACAACGATAATAATTGAAATACCTAAAGGTAGGGATGAGAGGCAAATATGATTAAAGTTTTAATTGTAGAAGATGACCCGATGGTAGCAATGTTAAATACGCATTATTTAGAGCAAGTAGGAGGATTTGAACTTGTTCAAGCAGTTAACTCCGTTAAAGAAGCTATAAAAGTATTAGAGGAATCACGAGTAGATTTAGTATTACTTGATATTTTTATGCCTGCAGAAACTGGATTTGAGCTTTTAATGTATATTCGGAACCAAGAAAAAGAAATCGATATTATGATGATTTCAGCTGTACATGATATGGGGAGTATTAAAAAAGCATTACAATATGGCGTAGTAGATTATTTAATTAAACCATTTACATTTGAACGATTTAAAAAGGCGTTAACTATATATCGAGAAAAACTTACTTTCATGAAAGAACAACAAAAAATTAGTCAATCGGAATTAGATTCGTTAATTTTGCAAAAAGAAAAAAGAGAGCCTACTGTCACTAAAGAGCTTCCGAAAGGATTAACGAAGCAAACGATGCAATTAATTTGGCAGAAGATCGAGTCCCTGAATGGACGAGCATTTACAACAGAGGAAATGGCGCAATTAGTTGGTGTTTCAAGGGTTTCTATTCGAAAGTATGTAATGTTTTTAACTGAAATTGGAGTATTAGAAAACGAAATGGTGTATCAACATGTAGGAAGACCAGTGAGTAAATTAAGATGTATTGACCAAAATAAAATAGAGTTTTACGTATAGGCGACTTATTATAAGTCGCTTATACTTTTTTTAATTACAAAATCAATTACAAAACTTACAAAAACTATTTTTACTATTGAAAGCGTTTTAATATTGTTATTAAGAAAACAAGGAGGTGCCATATGGGAATTCAAAAGAATGTGGAAGCGGTATCATTTTCTGGAGGGAATGAAGTACAAAGAGAATCTTTCGCTTCTAAAATTATGAATGTAAAAATCGGTGTTATACCTTTACCGTTATATGTAGTATTGGCTGCTATTATTTATGGGGCATCTGTATATAATAAATTGCCAGCAGATATGATTGGTGGATTTGCAGTTATTATGATCATGGGTATTTTCTTAGGCGACATTGGAATGAGAATTCCAATTTTAAAAAATATCGGCGGTCCGGCAATACTTTCATTATTTATTCCATCATTACTTGTATTTTTTAACTGGATGAATCCAGCTTCCATGGAAGCTGCGACTATGTTAATGAAAAAATCGAACTTTTTATATTTATATATTTCTTGTTTAGTAGTCGGAAGTATTTTAGGAATGAATCGTAAAGTATTAGTACAAGGTTTCGTTCGTATGTTTATACCTTTAGTAGTAGGGACGTTAGCTTCTGTAGCAGTAGGATTATTGGTCGGTTCACTATTTGGGTTTGAAATGAAGCAAACATTTTTCTTTATCATCGTACCAATTGTGAGTGGTGGTATAGGAGAAGGGATTTTACCATTGTCGCTAGCTTATAGTGATATTTTAAATGAATCATCAGCAACGTTTGTATCACAGCTTATTCCAGCGGCTATTATTGGAAATATGTTTGCAATCGTGAGTGCAGGGTATATGAAGCGTTTAGGTGAGAAGAAACCGGAGCTTAGTGGTAACGGTGTATTAGTGAAAACAGACAATCAGGCAGAGTTATTAAAAGAACAAAATACAGAGAAGCCAATTGACTTCTCATTAATGGGAGCAGGTTTATTAATTGCGTGTACGTTCTTCATCTTCGGAGGATTTGCTTCTAAGTTCATCGGTATTCCTGGGGCAATCATTATGATTTTCTCAGCAGCACTTGTGAAATACTTTAAATTAATGCCAGCAAAAATGGAGCAAGGAGCATTCCATTTATATAAATTCATTTCGAAGAATTTAACTTGGCCGTTAATGGTTGGACTAGGATTGTTATATATTCCGCTAAAAGACGTAGCAGCAGTTCTTTCAGTAGGATATGTTGTTGTGTGCGCATCAGTTGTTCTTACAATGGTAGCATCAGGTTTTCTTGTAGGGAAATTGATGAAAATGTATCCAGTTGAATCAGCAATTGTAACGGGATGTCATAGTGGTTTAGGTGGTACTGGAGATGTTGCTATTTTATCAGCTTCAAATCGTATGGAATTAATGCCGTTTGCGCAAATTTCAACACGTTTAGGCGGGGCAGCAATGGTTGTAACAGCGACAATTTTATTAAAAATGTTTTCATGATCAAACAAGCTAGCTATATTCATATAGCTAGCTTGTCAAATTAAGGGGAGATTATAAGTATGTTAGATAATCAAATTAATGAAAGATCATTGTTACTGCATAAAGAATTAGTAGGGAAAATTGAAATTACAAGTAAAGTAGAAGTAAATTCAGCGGATGATTTAAGCCTGACATATACACCAGGTGTAGCGGAGTCTTGCAAAGCAATTGCGGCGGATGAAGAAACAGTGTATGACTATACGGCACGCGGTAATATGGTGGCAGTTGTCTCAGATGGAACAGCGGTACTTGGTTTAGGGAATATTGGACCGAAAGCAGCTATGCCTGTTATGGAAGGGAAGAGTATTTTATTTAAGAAATTTGCGAATGTAGATGCTTTCCCGTTATGTTTAGGTACGACTGATGTGGATGAAATCGTTACCCTTGTGAAAAATTTAGAGCCTACGTTTGCAGGAATTAACTTAGAAGATATTGCGGCACCACGTTGTTTTGAAATTGAAAAGCGATTAAAAGCAGAAACGAATATTCCTGTATTCCATGATGATCAACATGGAACCGCTATTGTCGTCTTAGCAGCTGTTATTAATGCATTAAAAGTTGTTAGCAAACAAATGGATAATGTGAAAATTGTTATTAACGGTGCGGGTTCGGCAGGAATTGCAATTGGAAAATTATTATTAAAGGCTGGTGCAAAGCGCATTACGTTAGTTAGCTTAGAAGGTATTGTTTGTGAAGGTGAATCATGGATGAACGAAGCGCAAATTGAAGTTTCCAAAAAGACAAATCGAGAATATGTGCGTGGAACGTTAAAAGAAGCGATTCATCAAGCTGATATTTTTATTGGCGTATCTGCTCCTAACGTATTAACGAAAGAACTTGTACAAACGATGAATGAGAAAGCAATTGTGTTTGCTATGGCGAATCCAATTCCAGAAATCTTCCCAGAGGATGCATTAGAGGCCGGGGCAGCTGTAGTAGGAACTGGGCGCTCGGATTATGCGAATCAAGTAAATAATGTATTAGCGTTCCCAGGGATATTCCGTGGTGCGTTAGATGTGCGCGCGACTGATATTACAGAAGAGATGAAATTAGCGGCAGCATATGGGATCGCTAACATCATTACGGACGAAGAACGTAATGCGAATTATGTAATCCCGAATCCGTTAGATAAAAGAGTTGTTCCAAGTGTTGCGGAAGCTGTAGCGAAAGCAGCCATTGATTCAGGTGTGGCGCAAATTATGAAAATACCAAGTTATTAATAGCTAAAAGCAGTGCCTAAAAAGGCACTGCTTTTTTGAGATAAGAAATCAAAATAATGAAGAAGTGTAAAATTATTTATTTGTGTGTCTTCACTATTTATTTAATTCCATTGCAACTTGTTTACCATTTACTAAAACCTCAGTTACTGCTACGATCACTTCTATCATTTTTTTCATCTCTCATCTCTCCTTGTGTCATTTCTTACTTTAAGTATAAGAGAAGAGAGATACTTACACTATCGAAGTATATGACGTAGAAATTACATTGTTGTAAGAAAGTGTTTTAGTTTTGTCACTTTACTCAGCAGTAATTACAAACTGATCATAATATTTTTCATTCACATATATATTTAATACCCATAATCCAGATGAAGGTAGTGACATAGTGAGAGGGAGTTCGTTTGTAGTAGAATCAATTGTATTTGAAGTAGTCCAAGTTGGTTTGGAAGTTTCTTGTTGAAAGAGTACGGGTGTTGGAGTTATTGATCCTTGTTTTAGTGCAATAATAGATAGCTTTCCAGTTGGCATTTCAGGATCTAAAAAGTACCACATCATTTCATTTTTTTCATTTGCGATAATAGGACTATCAGCCATTGCGATTTTTTCTTCGATGCCTTTTAAAGGTATTTTTTCTTGTATGAAGGAGGGTGTTTCTTCCCAATTTACATCTTTTAAAACGCTAAGATGAAAGAAGGAAGGTGCATTAACTTGAGTGGATGATGTTGCGATGGCTTCTTTTTTAGGTGCTTCTGAATCAGGTTGCGCTTGTGTGCATCCAGCGATGAGAAAAGAGAAAAGTAGCATAGTTCCGATTTTTTTCATGGTGTCACACTCCTAATTTTTATTGTTAGTGTAATTGTATTTGCTAGAAAGCGGGACAATTCCTTTAAAGTATAAAAAGAGGTCGTAAGTTTTGTACGACCTCTTTTGACATTTTTTATATTTGTTCAGTTGTAAAAGTCGGTTCATTCTCTTTTTGCGGCATCGTTAAGAAAATAACAGAAAGAACGATACATACGCCGCCTAATAATTGATATGCTCCAAAGGATTCATTTAGCCAAGCGATTGAAACGATGGCAGCTACAAGTGGTTCAATGCTAGATAAAATGCTCGTTTCTGTTGCTGCTAAATATTTCAGACTACCGATATAAAGGAGGAAAGAAAGAGTGCCACTTATGATGATAAGAATAAGCATAGAAAAAGTTTTTGGTGTAAAAGTTTGTGAAAGCTGATTCCATTCAAACGAGCGATTACAAATAAGCAGGGCAATGCCACCGATTAACATCCCCCAGCCAATTACTACAGTTGTTCCGCATTCTTTAATAAGAGAAGCTGGATGAAGGGTATAAAATGCAAAGCCAATTGCTGTTAATAGGCCGAAAATAATGGCTTCTTTCGATAAAACAATATTTTCAATTGAACCGTTTGTAATAATAAAGTACGTTCCCGTTAGGGCAGTTATAATTGCGAGTAGTTGCATAGAAGCAGGGAATTTTCTTTGTCCAAATGCGACATAAATGGTAATAAGAACAGGACCTAGAAATTGAAATAATGTCGCTGTGACCGCATTACTAATATGAACTGTTTCGATAAAGGCATATTGCGCACCGAGCATACCGAGAATAGAGAAAATAATAAGTTGTATAGAATGTCTAGGATGTTTCCAAATTTGAAATATGTTTTGTTTCTTTATAAGCAAGAAAAATAAAATAAATATCCCCGCAAGCAACAAGCGAATTGTTAAAAAATCAATTGATGATACGTTAGTATGTTGAAATAGCCACTGAATCATCGGGCCAGATAATCCCCATAAGGTAGCTCCTGTAATAATCATAATGAGTCCAATCTGTCTATTGTTGTTCATGATCATGCATCCCCTCTCGAGTATTTGATTTTTTATGTGTGACATGATACAAGGAATTATATATAACTTCTGGTACTGTAAAAAGTATCAGATTCTAGTTTTATTAAGGGGTCAGATATTATGTTAGAATTAACGCCTAATTTAAATACGAAAAGTAAAATAGCATTGTATGTGCAATTATATGAGTATATAAAAAAAGAGATTAAAGATGGAACGATTCCGGCTTTTACAAAATTACCTGCTAAAAGAAAGCTGGCGAGCTATTTACAAGTGAGTAAGAACACAGTAGAAGCGGCTTACGAGCAATTACTTGCAGAAGGTTATATTGAATCGGCATCGAGAAAAGGTTATTTCGTATGTAAAATTGAACAAATGATTTATGTAGAAGGAAGCGAAGCGAAAGTAGAAGAAGTATCGTTCCGGGAGGAGAACTATAAATTTGATTTCACCCAAACAGGAGTTGATACGAATACTTTTCCGTTCACTATGTACCGTAAGCTTATAAATGATGTATGGCAGCCGCATAATAATGAGTTGCTTTTTCTTGGACACCCTCAAGGGGAATTGAGCTTAAGGGAGGAAATTGCGAACTATTTGTATGAATCTAGAGGTGTGCGTTGTTCAGCTAGCCAAATCGTATTAGGGGCGGGAACACAAATATTAGTAAAGCTACTGTTTCAATTGTTAAAGGGAAGCAATTATGCAGTTGAAAACCCCGGTTATCATAGGAAAATGGTCGTTTTTGAACAGGGAGAAAGGAAGGTTCAAATGTTGTCTTTAGATAGGGACGGAATTTGTATGGCAGATTTAGAAAATAGCGATGCAAATGTTGTATTTGTAACTCCTTCTCATCAGTTCCCATATGGAATGATTATGCCTATTACGAGAAGGACGCAGCTTTTACAATGGGCGAAGAAAGAAGAAGACAGGTATATTATTGAAGATGATTACGATAGTGAATTTCGTTATTCAGGAAAGCCAATTCCGGCACTACAAGGGTTAGATACAGATGGGAAAGTTATTTATATGGGGACGCTATCAAAAGCTTTGTTACCCTCATTACGGATGAGTTATATCGTATTACCGAAGAATGTAATTGAAAAGTATCAAAAGGAATATTTATTTTATACGCAAAGTGTTTCAAGAATGGACCAAGAAGTGATAAGAAGGTTTTTAAATGAAGGCTATTGGGAAAAACATATTCATAAAATGCGTGTCTTTTACCGAAAAAAGAGGGATCGACTTGTTTTTGAAATAGAGAAGTATTTCTCTAATCGTGTTGAAGTGATAGGAGAAGATTCTGGATTACACATTTTATTACAAGTGCATAATGGAATGCGAGAAGAAGAACTAATTAAAGAAGCTGCAAAATATAGTATTAAAATATATCCTGTTTCTACGTACTATAAAGACGGTACTGCGCCTGAAAATGTAGTTTTACTTGGGTTTGCGATTTTATCAGAAGACGAAATTGCGAAAGCGATTCAATTATTACATAAGGCATGGTATACAAGAAAGTAAAAAACATCCTCCGAGCATGAGGATGTTTTTTATTATTTATTTTCATCTAAGAATAAGACCATATGCTCTTCGTCCCAATATTGTCCGTTATATTTTAATGAACGTTCTTGCACACCGAATGTTTTAAATCCTAATGATTCATAAAGTTTCTTCGCACCATCGTTGCCAACAACAACATCAAGCATAACTTGTTCTACTTCTAAAGATTTAGCAAGTTCAAGACATTCTTTAATAAGTGCTTTTCCTGCTCCAAGTCCGCGTGCTTTTGGAGACACATATACAGAACCGATTTTAGCTTTATGTTCTTGTTTTACATATGGTTTCGTTTCCAGCGTTGCAACTCCGATTAATTGTCCATCTTTAAATGCACCTAGCGTATAGTTTTCATCTTGTGCTAATTTTTGTGCTTTATATTCAATCGCACACTCTTTATTAATAATATCTTCATAAGAAGAGCTGAAAGCTTCAGGGTTTTGCTTTAATCCTTCTACACGAAGTTCTAAGTAAATTTCTGCTTCGTCTTTTGTTAATACATGGATATCCAATTATATCACCCTCCAAATCTTTGCAAATGTAACTTTATTTTATATTGAAATAAGAATAATTTCAAAAGGTTAGCTTATATGAGCTGATTTTATGAACAAAATAACACCAGTAGTGTTTACTACTACTGGTGTTTTCACACGCATCTTATTCAAATGGTAGCTTGATTCTAAAGTTTGTCCCTACTCCTAATTGGCTTGTTACTAGAATGGAACCGTTATGCAATTCTACAATTTCTTTTGCAACAGCTAGCCCGATACCTTTCCCTCCAGTAGCTCTCGTTCTGGATTTATCAACACGATAAAAACGATCAAAAATATGTGAGATATCTTCTTCAGGAATACCTTCTCCTTCATCGTCTACATTTATTGTAAAAGAATCTGTTTCCGTGAGTACACGTATCGTAATAGATGTGTTTTCTGGTGAATGTTGATAAGCATTGTGTAATAAATTTAACATAACTTGTTCCATACGTCTTTCGTCTATGCAAACTTCTAAATCATCTTTGCAATATACATGGATTTGCATTTGTTTGTTAGTTAATGTTGTTTTTGTTTTTTCAACCATTCGTTCTAAAAATGGTTTAAGGATCACTTTTTGTTTTTTTATAACAAACTGATGTTGTTCTAATTGCACTAGCATAAATAAATCTTGGACGAGATCGGTTACACTATCTGTTTCATCCTCAATGATCTGCAAGTATTCTTCACGCTCTTCTTTCGTTAAAGAACCCCTCTTTGCTACCTTCGCATAACCTTTCATATAGGTCAATGGAGTTAATAGTTCATGGGCAACACTAGCGAGAAATTCATTTCTTTCTTTTTTCATATAAGTCAGTTCACTGGATAAATCTTCAATCGTTTTTGCTAAGCTCCCAAGCTCATCATTCCGTTTAATACCTAATTGAATTGGTGTATTTAATTTTGACATTTTTTCTGTTGCCCTCTTCATTTTTATAAGTGGTTCTGTAATAACACGAGAAAAAACAAAGACAGAAATAGTCGTTAAAATAATTGTCACAACACTAATGATAAGAAATTGATTCATGAGTTTAAGTAACATATTTTCTAAGAAAGATGTTTTTAATAACATATATAACTTTCCTTGAAACTCTTCTGTGTTAAGTGGGCTTACCGTTGTGATGAATTTTGATTTTTTCCAGTTCTTTTCGACGATTAATCCGCCTTTTGGAATAGGTTCTGTTTTACAAGTAAGTTGTTTCTGCATTGCCTTTGTTACGGGTTCTGAAGTGGAAATAATTTTGCCATTATGGTCTGTTATTATGATAGCTATATCAGAGTTAGCAATTAATTCTGATTCTACTAAGTGTTCAGCTTCATCCGCAATATCGAACTCTGGATACACAGGACGGTTAGGGTTTTTATTGTATTCAGCGCGTTCGAGGTGTTTCTTTTCTTTAGCAATGGCACTCCACTTTGTGCGGTTTTTAATTTTATCACTATAGCGATTACCTTTTTCTAAAAGAGCAAGTGTCTCTTCCTCAATGCGCATTGTTGAAATGCTTTTGTAAAAAGATACAAAAGCAATTGTTTCAATACATAGAGCTAATATTAAAAAGTATGTCCCAATTTTCAGTGAAAGTTTACTCATTTCCTCACCATACCTTATTTCATATAAAGGGTCAGTGGTATACTATTGTCCACTGACCGAAGTAATTATTCACTTTTCCATTTATATCCGACTTTATAAACAGTTTCTAAGTAATTTTCAACTGGAAATCCTTTTTTACGTAATTTATCGCGGATATTGCGAATATGTGAATCGATTGTTCTATATTCAATGTCTGTTTCATAACCCCAAATTTTTTCAATCAAATCATCTCGGCTATAAGCACGGTTTGTATTTAGTAAAAATAGTCCAAGTAATGAAAACTCGATAGGCGTTAGTGAGATTTTTTCGTCATAAACTGTGACAGTATGTTTCGTTTTATCCCACTCGATACCGTTGAAGCTAACAAATCCATCTTTCTTTGTACGACGTAATATAGCCTCAATTCGTGCAACTAATACATGCTCATCAAAGGGTTTTGTAATATAGTCGTCCGCGCCCATAGTGAGGCCTTTCACCATATCGTAATTTTGATTACGAGCTGTTAGCATAATAATTGGAACGTTGGAAATTTGACGGATTTGATAGCAAGTATCCCATCCATCCATATTCGGCATCATAACATCTAACAAAATAATATCGAAGTCTTTTTGTTCTATTAACTTTAGTGCTTCAAGGCCAGAGGTAGCTTTCATACAGAAATAGCCACGAGGACTTAAGAACAGATCTAATAATCGTAACATGCGTTCTTCATCGTCTACTAATAAAATTTTTACCATAATCTTGTGCACCCCAAACTGTTCATTCTACTTGTATAGTTTACATGAAAATAATAAAAAACTCTTTTTATGTGATTGGATGGAAGAGTTATTTTTTCGCTCAGAGTAATTGACATAAAAAATGCACTAGTTTTGCACAACTATTTTTTATAATAGAAAACGTAGCGACACAAAATACCCTATGTTGCGACATAACGTCATGTCATTTTATTTATAAAATGACAATTCCATTCTATTGTGTATGTGAGATAGAGAGGGTTTTCGTATTCACCTCGCATCGGATAAGAAAAATTTCCTATCTCACACTTTTTTTTAAAGGAGATCATACACATGAATCCAAAAGAAGAAATTTCAAAAAAAGAAAAGCAAGATCGTAATACGGTTGTCATGTGCATTGCCGTATCTATGGTTATTATTATAAGTTGTGTAAATAAAATTTTGGGGATTTTATAATATAAAAAAAGCTTATTGCTTCTTAAGAAGCAATAAGCTTTTTTCGTTGTTAGGGGGAGTATTTCTATCATGCCTTTCGAGAGGACTCCGTAAGTGAAGGTGGTGAGGTGAATCGAAAGAAATATTTTATTTTCAAGAAAAAAGGGGGACATACGTTCTCTTTTTGCTATAATATCCTTAACA
>DWRB01000044.1:0-40860 GCA_018250355.1 Bolla brennus | reverse complement strand
ACATATCTTCTTGTAAGTTATACATGAAATACGCCCCCTAATTGTATCTACTTTTCTTTTAATGCTTGCTGCATCTCTTGGTTGTTTATTTGTATTTCCCATTCACCTTCTATTTTTCTAAACCATTCTCCTATTTTGCTTAGGTAATATCTTTTTACTTCACCATTAGGAATCCAAATTTCACGTTCCTGTATTTGATTTATCACTTCATGAAGAATCTCATCATGTTCATACTTTTTAGGTTTTCTATAATGTGTTTTTACAAACTGTGTATATTCTCTACGTAACCAATTAGAAATATGTTGTCTTTGTCTTTGCTTGAGATGTGACCATTTTTTATTTGTTTGAAGGATTTTTCCATTTACTTTTATATGGTTTTTCATCGACACTCATCTCCTTTCCTTTTACTAGCAAAACGAATATATAACTATCGTATCACATTTTAATTGAAATACGGCTCTAGGTACATATTTCGCAAGAAATCTATCCAAAATGGGGGAATGACAGGGTTGCTGTCATAGACCGCAAAGTAAGTTTTAAATAAAGAATAAAACATTATGATTGTTGGTACGGGAACATCCGGTATTGGGAAATCTACATTTGTTACAATAATTACTGGTTTAATTGAATTACCAGTAGGATAAAAAGTGCACGGTGCACTTTTGGAAAATGTTTGTGGTAATCATTTTGGTAACTTTACCAAATGTTGTTTATCGGTGATATTTGTAACATAAACGTTCGATTTTGTTACGTTTTGTATTTGAAAATATGAAATATCCTAATCGTTGAACTAGCTGTAACAAAAATCAGAAAATGGAGATGAAATACAGCCTATGACCCCAAATTACATGTATCTCGGCTGAACCCCAATTATGTATTTATATTTATTTCTTATTCGTAATATAATGGTATTATTACCTTTAAAAATTGACCACCTAAGGAGAAAATTACAATGAAACTCAACAAGAAAACTATCGCTTTTACCCTAACCTTATCAATAGGAGTAGGAGCTTGCGGAATCCCAAAAGAAAAGGAAGTTGATCCGAAAGTATCACTGAATTCTAAAATGGATTACTCAAAAGTACCTTACAAGGAGAGAAGCATATATGTAGATTATCAGCATGGAGCTATCACGAAAGAGGAAATGACCGAAAAGCAAGCTGCTAGCTATGAGGAGGCTAAAAAAATTCTTGAGAAGGACTTAAACTCTGAAGAGTTGAAAGAACTCAACAAACAACGGGAAGGACGCCGGGAGAAGTTCCTAAAGAAGCAAGAACAGAAGAAGGTAGATGACAAGAAGAAAACTGAAGAAGATGCTCTAAAATATAAGAACCGCCAGGAACGTCTCGACAATCATAAGCAAGAAAAAGAACAGAAAGAACTTCAGAAGCGCAATGAAGAGAACGCTAATGAGATGAAACGACAACTGGAGGGATTATCACAATGAAGACACTAAGCACAGCTAGTAAGAAATTAGAAGAATAAAATTAAACATAATAAAGTCAGAGTACGCTCTGAACAATCAGTGTTATAGGGGGATAACAGACGATATTCATTTTTGAAATCATAAAATCGGATTCACTTATATGAAAGATAAGCATAATCATAAAAATTAGAGTTTAGGTTTTCTTTATATAGATTACTTCCGTGAAAACTTCCCAAAAATTTACAGTAACTCCATACAAAACACATACATCGTATATATAATATATTTATAGATACTAACATTAAGAAAAAGCGTTAAATACTGATTTTAGAGTGTACTATTTATCTATTCACAATGCATTAAAGCAGCAGTAAAAATTAAGTGGGCGAAGTAGAAGAGAGGATGATTAACAATGGGACAAGTCTTTATTGATGAAAAAGGACCACAAGAAACAATCAGAATTCCAAATACATACCATGACGATAGAAGAATAAAACTCGGTGATGATTTAATGCGTTCTTATGTAGCTGATGTACTTTATATTCCAGAAAATTCTCTAGAAAATGTTAACAAAAAATATCTGGAACTGGTTGAAAACTATAGAAACGGACAAAAAAATAAAGTTGAGAAAGAACTAAAAGGAATTGATATTCTAAAAGGAAACTTCAATTTCGGTGTTGCAAGTATGAAAGAAATAAATAGTAGTTTTTATCTAAATTTATTTAACATGCTACTAGATGCGAAAGTCTCTAACTTACTATTTTCAGTAAATAAAATGTCTATGGTTATTGATGCTAGGCTTACACAGTGGATCCTCCAACTGGAGGCAAAAAGATTTATTACTTCCCCTATTTCGTTTAAATACAGTCTCACAAAGTATTGTGAATTAGAAGCATCTGAAGAGGTTATTAGAAATCTTTTTGATCCAGAAAAAACAATCAATGAAATACTATACTCTATTCAAAAAGATTTGAAAGAGTTTGTGGCAAAACATAAAAATATTTCTAGAATGAGGAACCAAATAGCATATTACAAAGAAATGATAAAGTACATTGGGAATGGCAAAAAATTAGCTAATGATGTAGTATTTGAAAAAGTATCATTTGACTGGGAAAAGGTAAGCTCTGATATTGATTTATGGTTAAGCGAGAACAGGTTAAACGGTATATGGCAACCTGAGCAATCCACACTAATTCTTGATCAGGGAATACCTTCTAAGCCATTTGAAAGCATTGGATTTGGACATATAAAGGTAGACCAGGATTCTAAAGAGTTTGTTGGATTACAATTAGCAGATATGCTAGTGGTGATAACAGGGAGCTACATTTCGAAACTTGCATCTGCAGTTCGTTATGATAAGTCGGAACCAGACAAACCTAAGCACCTTGATGCAAAATGGTTTGAACTAGAGAGTCATCAGTTTGACCTAATATCAAAAATGACGGAGTTCCTTTTTGGAAATGATCATATTTACAGTGTCATAGGAGATACATATTTTGATGAAACTCACTTATTTGAAATATATTGTAGGTATATAAGTTCCTTTAGTAATTATGAAAATTATGATAAAAAGAGTAGTGAATTACATGTTAAAGATATGTTTAGTTATCTTGCATCTGCTACAAACGAAAAATGGAAATTAGGAGTACAAAACGAGTTTTTCGCAAGAAATATGTTTGGAGATTATATGACTGGAATTAATGAGGGAGTAATAAGGAAATTGTAATTTGTATACTTTCCTAAAATCGGTAATAAACCTACAAGTAAATTAATGTTTCAATAGCAAAAAAAGAGCTTAGACCCCTTATAGATTATGGTCTCTAAGCTCTTTTTTATTTCCATTCAACTAAAACTCATTAGCATAAAATTCTTATTCGAAAAGTTCTTAATAAAATCTCAATACAAAAAATGCTAGCATATAACAACCAGTCACACATGATTGATTAAAGACTTTTGCTTTAGTTTGGACTTTTTCCTTTGTCTTGCATAATAACCAATCTTTTTTAAGATATATATAGTGTCTAATTATCAATGCCAGCTGAAAAACAGAAGCAAGACAACACATAAATAAGAAAAACTCGATTAAAACTCTCATCATTAGGTTCTTCCTTAGTAACTAAAAAATAGGATAACTATGGTTCCTGTAATATAAATAATAATATATAGAATCTTTAATACTCAATATTATAACACATAGATATAATATGCCGAGTTCAATATTTATAATATCTACGTAATGCTAAACTTAGTAATAAGCAGATAGCATTGTAAAATTTGCAATAAAAAAAGCACTTGAACCTCTAGTTAGTTATAAATTATGCCAGGTATTGATTTAAGTTTAGACTCACTTTTATACTTAATCACCTATCTATTATTACTTAATAATGCTTTATGAATTTGTCCTGTCTAATAAAGATGTTACATTGCATTAATTACAACTTAAAACTTCATGAAAAGCACACATTAACTACACTACGAACACAAACTAAAATTGTATAATTTAACTAATATAATTTAAAAAGAACATTCAAACATACTAATATTATGTATTACAGAAGTTTCACTACATTAGAAGAGAACAATTAAGGGAGAGAAGATACTATGACAAGTTTTGCGAATCAGCATGTAGAGAATACGATTTTAGAAGAGGATGTAGAGCTTTTAAAAGTTATGGCACACCCAATGCGTTTAAAATTGATCAGTGAGCTTTCTAGACATAAAACATTAAATGTAACCCAAATGACCGAAATTTTAAACATTCCACAATCAACAGTTTCCCAACATTTATCTAAAATGAAAGGGAAGGTTATAAGAGGAAACCGTCAGGGATTAGAAATTTACTATAGCATCGAAAACCAAAAAGCAAAAGATATTATGGGATTATTAGGGCCGCTACAATAAAATATTAGGTCTACCATTTAAAAGTCAATTATTTAGAAAACAAAACCCTCCTAATTTTGGAGGGTTTTTTATTTGTTAATTCATTAAATAATTATTGCTTAAATCTAATGATATCAACAACTTTAATATGTCAAGATGTCCCTGTAAAAGAAAATGCCCCATCAACACTAATACGTCAGTTCTTACAATTCTGAAAGGGATTTAGATCATTTACAAGACACTGCAGCAGAAGTGTTGAAATACCTCCCAATTGCACGATACAATAAAAGGGAGACATAAACACTAAAAACAAGTTTATTTAATTTACAGAAAGGGGAATTAACATGGGAGAAACATTTGAACTAAGAAATTTGTTTTCTTTGTCAGAGAATATGTTACTAAAAGATATTGATTACCAAGTTGTAAATGGAATACGCTATAAAAATAATTTAGAGATCTGTGCAATTTTTAAATATGATTATGAGGATATAAACAATAAAAAAAATATGATGATATAGCAAATAAAGTATACACATTGGGTTTATTTAAAAGAGGCACTAGAGAATTTTTAGAATTACCATTAGAATACAAGATTCAAGGGAATTATAAATCATTTAAATTACCATTAGTAGGTCCGAATGATATTTTATACAAAAAACTTTGTGAGTTCTTGGAAAATGATTATTCAAAAAACGGTCCTTTTAAACCGCTAGCTTTTTTCAAGGCTCTACATAACGCTATTCCAACAAGGGCTAGTATTCAGCTTAAAGATAGATTGGCTTGTTCATATTCATATCCTACCAGTAAAGATAATGAACAAGAAAAAATTTATTTTCGCAGTTTCCTTAATAATGATATAAATGGAAACAAACGGAGTTTAGAAAATAAAGCGAAAACGGAAAAGTTTTTACCAGATGCTCATAAGTTTATTGGTACAAGGAATATTTCCGTATGTTTCACTCATACACCAAAAGATGAACAAAAAGAAAAAGAAGAAATAAAGACTAAATTTAATGAAATCAAATCTCAAATATAACCCAAAAGAACCTGGCACAAATGCCGGGTTCTTTTTATGTATGTAGGTACTGCACACTCAATCTCTATTAGCTGTAGACTACTTAACTAGTGATGTTCAAGTACTTTTTTTGCAAATCACTAAATCTTAAAATCTGAACTTAAAGATGTTATTTCAGAAGAAGATAAGAACACCTCTGTTCTATATTCAAGACATGAGGACTTCATTGAAAAAATGAAAAGTATAAATGAATTAGTTTATGTACTAGAACGTTTTTAGCTTTGTAACAATGATAAACATAAATTAACATTAATATAATACGATTTTAAAATACTTGTAATGTTTTTTACTTATTATTAGAGCAGGGGGTGTTAATATGACTGTAACCATGTTTTTTATTAAACTTATTTCTGCAATTGTAGCGGCTGCATGTGTAGTACCTGCTATTGATAGCATCTTTAGTAAACTCGAAGAATATGTAGGCTAAAGCATCCATAGCGGTGCTTTTTTATTATGTAGGATAATATCATATAAGAGTAGAAGCCAAAAGAGTCACTCCATTAGGAATGCAGCTTGTCCCTTGAAATATATCCAATATTAACCAATACGCATAGTGAAAAGTGAGTATTTGGCAGCAATATATCATATGTATATTTTTAGTGTATGTGCAATTTTAGCGTTAAATTTTATTATATATGCAAAAAAACATGCACAATTTTTGTGCATGCGTAATAAAAAGCTATGTCTTGTCTATATAAATATATGCTTGTTTTATACAAAAAGTGAGTATATTTAAAATAGAGATTTGACGATAAATAATAAGTGCACATTTGTATATGCGCTCTTAGAAAGGTAGGTGGACTAAATGACTATTTGATTACCATACAATAATATATGCTTGTCCATTTAAAAGGTGCATAGTATTTCAAAAAAATCGGTATTTAATGATAAATATGTAGAGCGTCTTGAGAAAAAGACGCTCTGAAAGATGCCCTATGACTAATACTGAGGTGACTATGATATTGTATGTATCTTAACAAATAAAGTGAATAAAAGGAACACTTGTTTTTAGCGCTCCTGAAAACAAGATTACTCTTGCTGGTAAAGAGTACATTATATTATATATAAGTTTTTTGAGATACGAAACATGTAATAAAAACTCATTTTAAAAAGGGCCTGTTGCGAGGGTAGGCCCTTTTAGGAAAAATTAATAGTAAAGTTTACGTTGAGGTCACTTATATAATACTAAATACAATTCATTACTTCTATATGTTGAATGTTGAAAAAGAATTATATGTACTAAAAAAGCACCTTATACAAGTGCTCTTTTTAGGGAGGGTCATATAAATGAAAAAGCTTTCACATAATTATTATATGCTTATACTTTTAAGTGGTGACAAGCTAAAAAAAGAAAAAGAGCAGTTAGGGTAGACTAACTGGTCAATACAGAAAAGAGAAGAGAAGAGAAGAAATACTGGGACAAATTAAATGAATTATGGCTTATCGCCTGTGTATAGTATGTGTTTATTATTTAGAAATATTCAGGTGGATCAAAATGAAAAAGAGTAATCTTGACCAAGACTAATTCCAGGAATGAATAGTCAAATAAATCGATTACTGTTGTTTCATTTTACTCCTTGGTGATATTTGCTACAGCTTATAGTTAACTATGCTTTTTAGAAAGGATGGTCAGTTTTCTGTATTTCCGATTAATTTATTGCGAAATACGTACCTAGAGCGGTGTTTGTATTTAATTGTGTTACGATAGTTATATAGTAGCAAGTATTGAAAATATATATAAATAGGGGGCTTGTTTCATGTATAACTTACAAGGAGATACATATGAACAATTAAAAGTAAAAAAGGGGGACTGCACCATATTTTTAAAGAGTGGAGTTCCGATACGCGGGAAAATCCTTGCAACAGATAAGTTTACGGTTCTTATGATGGTTCAGGGTAAGCAACAACTGATTTACAAACAAGCGATTTCCACAATTATTAGGTAATTCTTATTCTTTTTTTCGGGGAAGAGAAACAAAAAAATAAAAAAAGAAGATTGAGATCAATCTTCTTTAAAAAAGGGATAGATGACAGAATACTATCCAACTCTTAAACAATTATAATTAAGTACACTAAGATATTCAATTCGTTTTGAACTTTCTCAATATGCATTACTTTATTATCAAATTATAATATAAGTAATTCTTTTTATTATTATATATTTGTTCATTCCTGTTGCAGCATTCTTGTTATAGGGATGCTCTTTTTTGTATTATGAATCCTAAGTAAAAAAGATAAGAACGGAGAGTAGGATCTTATCTTTTTCACAAGTTGAAAAAGTCAAAGACTTTCTTAATATTTATAATATTACATCCCTTACACGTTTTCTATATAAAACCTACATTTACCATATATTTCTATACTAAAAAACAAATTATAATATATTTTATAATTTGTTCAAAAATTCAATGCTGTAATAGGAGCTACGAAAAATAAGATTAAGTGCTCTTTATTTTATATACTTGCCGATCAGTATGAAGAATCAAAATAGGGGGAAACTATTGAATACTTAACGATAATTTAGGGGGACACAAAATGGATCATAACACAAAAGTAAAACTTGGAGATTACGTTCAATTTTCATATCGTAAAAATCCTAATTTACAATTAACAGGATTTGTAGTGAATGTTCTGCAAAATACAATTGTTGTAGATATTACAGAAATAATGGATATTGAAGTAGATGATGTTAGGCAAGTTGTAAAGCATGGTTATTATAATAAAATAGTTCCTACGCAGATTAAAAATAATGTTTCATAAAAAGTGCTCCTATATAAGTTTAGGAGCACTTTTTTTATAGAAATAGTCTTGACTATATTTTGTATCCCGAAATCTCATACATCACAATCATGTTAAAATGTTAATTGTTCTCCCAATAAGTTCAATTCGTATCTACGTTCTTATCATGAATATCGCCGTTTAGGTATAGTTACCCCTAATAATTGATTACTAAAGATATTTAAATTTTAGACTGACCGATTTTGTCTAGGAATTTTTTTGATGATAAATTGTTTTATGGCATGACTTATATAAAAACATATGAAAAAGAACTTCAGTTCATTTTATTACACTTGATTATATATTTATTTAGTGTACCATTATATGTAATGGTTAAATTTTCTAAAAATGGAAGATAAAGAACAGTGTTAACTAATTTACAAAAAAATTTTTTCTCACGGTTACAAATATCTTCGAAAGAAGATGTAAGCTTTGAAAATTTACATGAAATTCTTCAGCAAATGGCATATGTAATACCTTATGAAAATTTAGACGTTATGAACAAAAATATTCGGAAGGTTACTAGAAATAATGTTCAAGAAAAATTACTATTAGAACAATGTGGAGGACTATGTTACGAGCTCAATACTGTATTATATTATTTTTTACTTGATTGTGGATTTGATGTCTATCGTATATCTGGTACAGTTTACGATTTAGTTGATGCTAAGTGGAAGCCTGACGATGGACATGTAATTATTATTTTAAATTATAATAATCAGAAATACATTATAGATGGTGGACTTGCCTCACATCTTCCACTATATCCAGTTCCATTTAACGGTGAAGTGATTTCATCTCAAACAGGAAAATATCGTATAGGTAAACAGAATACTGAAAAAGGCACTTACTTATTAGAAATGAAAAAAGGCGATAACGGAGAGAGTGCCCAATTCCTTGATTCTGAACCTACTAATACATGGTTCACTGGATTTGCTTTTTCATTAGATGAAATAGATACAAACAAAGTAAATGCTATACAAAATATTATTGTAGAGCACCCCGAATCACCTTTTAACAATGGATACATTGTCTGCAAATTAGTAGAAGATGGACATATTTCGCTTACTAAAAAAAGTTTTACAGAAACAAGAAACGGCAACAAAAGTAAACGAACTATAAATGAAGAAGAATATCAGCAGATTCTTAAAGAAGTATTCAATATTTCTCTAGAGAAATACCTCGATAAAATTCTAGAAAGAGGCTAGCTTAAATTTTTATTTTGTTATTATATGTTTATTTTTTCTTGTTGCAGCACCCTTATAATAAGGGTGCTCTTTTTTGAAAACGAACCCACAAAATGAAAAAATTAATTGTAAGACCTGAAGAAGGACGCTTGATAAAAAAGCATCCTTCTTCAGGTCTTTACACATTTTGAAGATTGGAGAGAAGTATATCTTGAGTAAGAATTCTAAATTTTATCTGGTTTCCTAACTCTTGACCTGATAATACTACAGATTTAGAAAAATGCGTATATCTCCATAAAATTATATAAGTACATTATTAATGTTCTGAAAAACATACTAACAAGAATTAAATTCTGAACATAACCATATTGACAATGATAATCATTATCAATATGATGGTAGTGTTAATTATTTTTTATTACTCTTTATGTAAGGGAGATATTATATTGGGAAAAATTAAGACGAAATATCTAAAAAGATTGGTTGTGGCTGCATCCTTAGTAGTTCCATTTAACGTACTTGCTTCTCCAATAGTTAAAGCAGAAACGCCTATTCAAGTAAATACAAATCAAAAAGTTTCAGAAGGTACCTATGATGTAATCTTAAAAACATATCGGGATCAAACCAATGAATCATCTATCACATCTAATTACTTAAAGGAGCCAAAAGTTACGATTAAAGATGGAAAGAAAATTGTAACGGTAACCGTTCAGGATAGTGACTATTTTCAATATCTTAGAGTAGAAGAGTATCGTACACCTGGTGTATTCCATGATGTACAGGTAATTTCTGAAGATAAAAGAAAAAATGGGACAAAAGTGGTTCAATTTGAGATAGGAGAATTCTCAAAGAAATATAATATGCAGATGCATGTTCTGATTCCGACCATGGGATATGATCATAAATATCAAGTTCAATTTGAAATAGATGCTTCAAATATGAAAGAGGATTCCAGCAATAAACCAGCTGATAGTAAAGAGTTAATACCCGATGAAAAGTTAAGACAACATATTAATCAATGGGTCTTAAATAGAGAGAATGCAAATGCACCTATAACAAAAGAAGATTTATTGGAAATTAAAGATATATATTTAGACAATAAGGAGATAAAGGATTATAGAGGATTAGAGTACCTGCAAAATTTAGAAAGTCTTAGCTTGAGAAATGCACAAATCAAAGATTTGTCAGTAATATCTAAATTGAAAAATCTTAAAGTTATTGATTTATCTTATAGTCAAATGAATGATATTAAACCACTTACTGAATTAAAAAAAGTTGAAGAATTATATTTGAGAGAAACTAAGCTTTCGGACTATTCGCCATTAAACGAGATGAAAAGTATAACACGGTTGGATTTAATAGGAAATAATATAGATGATATTCGGCCAATATGTACATTAACTTCTTTAAAATCGTTATTTTTATCAAGTAATAATATTAGTAATATAACTGGTATTAACCAATTAACTAATTTAGAAGAATTGTCGCTAGGATATAATACAATCCACAGTATTCAACCAATTAGCGAATTAAAGAAATTAAAAGAGTTAGATTTAAAATATAATGAGATAAATGATATTAGTCCTTTATCTAAACTGGAACAATTAAACACTCTTAACCTGGAAACAAACTACATTAATGATATTTCAACATTAAGTATGTTACCAAATTTAAGTAATGTAAATTTAGATGCAAATGCTATTTCAGATATTCGCCCATTAAAAAATATAAAGCGAGCAAATATCCAAAGGCAAAAAATCTTTTTGAATGAAGGAAATATAAATGAGGCTCAAAAAGTACAAATATTTGATCCAACGGGGAATCTACCTAAGAGCATTAAATTGAAAGAAGAAGATGGAACAGTTACAAACGGGGTCATAAAATGGAAGACCGCAGGGGAAAAAGAATTTACATTTGAAACCAGCTTTGATGTAGGTGGCTATTATCCAATATTATTTAATGGAACAGTGATGCAAAATGTTGTAGTTAAGAAAGAAAATCCAGCAACCTCTTTTTCAGATGTACCTAATTGGGCCAAAGAATCCGTGGATTATTTAGTTAATAAGCATATTATAAATGGTTATCCAGATGGAAGATTTGCACCATATGATCAATTAACACGTGCACAGGCTGCCAAAATTATTGCAAAAACTGTAGATTTACCTGTAGATTCATCTGCTAAACCAACATTTTATGATTCACAAGATCACTGGGCTTCACCTTACATCGCTGCAGTTGAGAAAAAAGGGATTATTATAGGAGATGGAATAGGAAAATACAACCCAGAAGCAGCTATTACGAGAGCCGAAATGGCAACTATTTTAGTAAGATCATATAATCTTACTACCAAGGTGAATTCCAATAATAGCAAACTTATATTTTCAGACTTAAAAGGCCATTGGGGTGAGGAATATGCAAATATTCTCATCAATAAAGGGATTTCTATTGGTACGGGATCTGGCTGGGAACCTGATAGATTCGTAACGCGTGCAGAAGCAGCTCAATTTGTTGCAAGAACAGATAAAATGAAATAGTAATATATATATAAACTAAGAATACCGGCACACTGTAAATGTTTATTTAAGGAAAGGCTTAAGATTTTTAAGAATATAAAATTTAGTATCTTTCCAAAAATATAGATAAGTAATTCCCAATAATTTTTTGGTGAAAAACGTAGGATTATATCTTCCTACGTTTTTTTATTTAAAACAATACTGTATAGCCTGAGAAGTATTTTAAATTATGAAAACGAGATGCTGGTAAAGAATACATATATTATATGTAAACTAAACTCTCATGAAACAACATTAATAAATAGACAGTATCGTAAATTATGTAAGAACTTTCATGTCCTGGTACCCAAAATAGTTAAATATTTCTTCTTGAAAGCGAAATTTATTAAACATATGCTTATTTAGGATGGTATTTATCTTTATGTAGCCTGCTACATCTGTAAATCGTAACTATAAGTATCTTGATATAATCTTGACATGAATTTCTCTTTATCTTTCTATGAACTTGAGATTATACAAATACGAGCAAGTTACACTCTCCTTAGAAAGAAGTGAGGAGAGGTATTTATGAAAGATATTAGGAAAGAAATATTTTGTTTATTAACTATCGCAGGACTAAGTATATGTATCGGTATGTCAAATGGTGCAGGTCCTATAAATGAAAAAAAACAAACTGTAATTATGAAAGAAATGCAACAAAAACCAGAAACAGCTGAAAAAGAAAATAAAGTATTAGAGCAAGAAAAAGAAGTGATAAAGCCGTTAAATGTTCCGCTCATTTTACAAAAACCAGAATTGATGCGAGGGTGTGAAGTAACAAGCCTTGCTATGATATTACAGTTTTCGGGAGTACAAGTAGAAAAAATGGAATTAGCTTCTAAAATAAAGTATGTACCATTTGAAAGTAATGGTCGAAAAGGTAATATGCATAAAGGTTTTATTGGAGATATAGCTACCTTTAATAAACCTGGATTAGGTGTTTATGTTGAACCGATTTTGGAATTGGCAAAGTTATATGTTCCAGATGAAAAAGTTGTGGATTTAAGTCATAAAGAACCTGAACATATATATAAAATGATAGATCAGGGAAACCCTGTATGGGTAATAACAAATGCTCTGTTTAAACAATTGCCAGATAACCAATTTTATACTTGGAAAACGGATGTAGGGGAAATGAAAGTGACATATCAACAACATAGTGTGGTTGTCACAGATTATGATGAACAATATGTCTATATTAATGATCCGCTAAAGAAAGACAAACATAGAGCAATTAATCGGAATAACTTTGAACAGTCATGGATTCAGATGGGAAGACAAGCAATGACCATTTCAATTTAAAGAGAACGTAGATTGGATGAGAATAAAAATGAAAAAAGTTTTAATCATAGAAGACGAAAAAATTATAAGAGAGACTGTAGCGCATTACTTTTCACATGATGGGTATGAAGTGTTAACAGCAGAAGATGGCCAAATTGGTTTAGAATTGTTTAATGCACATAATAACGAAATCGATTTAGTCATATTAGATATTATGCTCCCGATAATGGATGGATGGTCAGTTTGTAGACGTGTTCGTAAGAACTCAAACGTTCCCATTATTCTATTAACAGCTCGCAGTGATGAAGATGATACATTACTTGGATTTGAACTAGGGGCAGATGATTATGTAACGAAACCATTTAAACCTGCAATTTTATTAGCGAGAGCAAAACGTTTGTTCAAAGATATAAGTCAAAATGTACAATTTCAGGACTGTATTAATCTATGTGGTATTTGCTTAGATATAACGGCGCGTTCTGTTTCAATTGAAGGACAGAAGGTAGATTTTACACATACAGAGTATGAAATTTTACTATCTTTAATGCAGCATAAAAAACAAGTATTAACCAGAGAGCAATTAATCACAAAAATTTGGGGGTATGATTATGATGGAGATAGTAAAACATTAACGGCACACATACGTAATGTACGTTTAAAACTTGGTGAGAAAGCGAAGCACATCACAACAATTGTTCGTACGGGATATAAGTTCGAGGAAGAGAAATGATGAAAAAGAAAATTGTATTGCAGCTATTTACGCTTACATTTTTACTATGTTGCATGATTATCGCAACTATTTATTTTGGACAAATGTATGTGATGAAATACTTGTATATAGATAAAGAAAAAGAAAATGTTCAGAAGCAATTAAAACAATATTATACATTTTATGAAAATCATAAACAGGATGAAAGTAAACTTCAGAGTAAAGAACAATCATATGCGAATCAACAAGGTATTATGATTGCACGGCTAGATGAAAACGCAGATATTAAGAAATTACCATCAGGAGATTACTATATTAAAGTAGTTAATAAAAATGATCCAAGTAGAACATCTAAAGTCGTATTTAATAATTTAATGAATGCGAAGAAAGACATGAATTCGAATTTTAGTATTATAATTACGGGTTTAATCAATAAAACGACTAAAACCGCTATTCTGGATACAGTGAGTAAAGGACCGAATAAAGATACTGTTGTTCCTGCTATACTAAGCATTAAAGGATTTGCAGGAGCTTTTGAAGCTCCTGCAAATCGTCAAATCAGTAAATACATGATGTCAGGTGTTAAAAAGGATATTGTATATTTATCAAAAGAAGAAAGTGATAAATTTTACTTTTTAGAAGGCCTCGTAACAGAGATTAATTTTCCGAAGTATAGTGACGCAGATAGTGATATCACGTTGTATAGTAATGAAGTTTTTGCAAATCGTATTTTACAATTTCAATCGAAATGGATTGCTGATAAAGTAAAATTACGAGGAGAAGAATGGGTACAGAATGAGATTGATATCAATGGAATCAAATATTTAGAAACCATTAAACCAATATTAAAGGATGGGCAAGTAAAAGAATTCATTTACACATTGTCTTCTCTACAACCTATCACAAAAGCAGCGGATTTAATGAGGGATTATTATGTATACATTATAGTATTTGTGTTGGTTCTATCGCTTATTGTGTGTTTTTATTACTCAAGAATTATCACTAAGCCATTATTAAAGATTAATAAAGCAACGAAAAAAATAATGGAATTTCAGTTTCAAGACAAGCTTTCTATCAAGTCGAAAAATGAAATTGGAGAGCTTTCTTCTAATATTAATCAGTTATCAGAAAGAATGGAAGGATATATCAATCAGTTAAAAACTGACTTAGAGAAAGAGAAGAAATTAGAACAGACAAGAAAAGATTTTATTGCAGGCGTTTCCCATGAACTGAAGACACCTCTGAGTGTGATGCAAATATCTGCATCTATGCTGCAAGATGGGATTGCACCTGAAATGAATCAGTATTATTGGGACGCCTTAGAAAAAGAAATAGAGAAAATGAATGTGTTGATAAATGAAATGCTGAATTTGGCTAAATATGAATCAGGTACGTATCAGATACAGATGGAGCAGGTTAATATAGGAGATTTAATTCAAAAAATACAAAAAGATTTGCAAGTTCAAACTGATGAAAAATCATTACAAATCAAATTAAATATAGATAATGTGTGCGTGAAGGGGAAAAGAAATTTATTGGAACAGGTCATTATGAACTTGTTTACAAATGCAATTCGTTATACGGATGCAAAACAAACAATTATGATAGATGTAAAAGAGGAACAACATAACGTATATATAGGGTTTGAAAATAAAGGTGCACATATAGAGGAAGAAAATATAGACAAAATATGGGATCAATTCTATAGGGGAGATAAATCAAGAAAACGAGTAAGTGGTGGAACGGGCCTTGGGCTCTCTATTGTAAAGAATATATTTGATTTACATGGGGCCGAGCATGGTGTTACCAATACTGAAGATGGTGTATTGTTCTATTTTCGTTTAGAAAAGTGGGATGCAAAGTAGTAATATATAATGGTCGTGGTAAGCACATATATAAACTTCTATAAAATTGCAAAATCAAATACAAAACTTCGTATTTTTTCTGTTTAATGGTTAGTTATAAGGAGATTTTCGGTACCATTGTTATACTTATTTTTGCTATTGGAGACTCTTTTCATTTTTTATTAAATAGAACCGCGTAGAAATAGCCATTATCATAAATTTTGTAGGGACTTTCATGTCTCAGTAACGGGACATGAAAGTCTAAACTTTTTGAATATAGGACAATAAACTCTAAACTACTTAACCAGTAATGATTAGAATTTCTTTTCGGAATAGTCTTGTACAAATAGGTGAGAGAATCTAAATTACAACTTCTCTCATTGGGTTAAGTTTTACAGTTAACATATACAATCAATGTTAATATTTCAAGTTTCCATACTTTAAGAAAGTGATTCCACACAACTGAAAAGTGTTAGTATCTACTGCATATAAATAAACAACCTACTTACTTATTAAGAATTCTGTTACACTAATTAAATAGGAACTAGGTTAACTATTTAGTTTGAAGAATCTTAGAAAGTAGGTATTTTGGAATGACAAAGAAAGTTGAAAATGCACTAGAGTTAACAGGTGGAATAATGGGTATGGTTTTGGGAGGGATATTTGCCATCCTAGGCCTTTTTTCAGGACATGGAGCTGCACTATTTACAGGTATAATACTTTTATTCCAAATAGGAACATTAGCCCTGGTCTTTAATAAACATATAATAAATGATAAAGTATTTGGAATGTCTATGGTTATTCTTGGGACAATGTCGCTTTTAATAACATCGCTTATAATTGTAACGGCAGGTTTTGTTTTAATATCTATTTTATTAGTTCCAATAGCACTACAAATTATTTCTGGTATCCTAGCATATAAAACAGAACATCAAATGCAGGAAGCATAAAAATTAGAAACAGGTCAAAAAGTGGGCATTAGGATATAAACTTTTTGACCTGTTTTAATTATGGTAGAATTTTTCATTCAAAATAGAAAAACTAAAAAAATGTCGTTTTTGCTTTTTTTGTTTTTCACATGTTATTTTGTGGAAATGAATTTAAATAAAAGTACCTATAAATATCAAAGGTGCTCATTTTACTCTATCTAGACCTTGCTATTTTGTGTAGCAAGGTCTTTTATTATATGTTCTATTTATGTAAGTGAATTTAGTACGATAGAATATTTTCAATGCTCCTAGAAATCATAGCCGTGCTTTTTTTGTTATATATGGTAATCTGTATTAATTAATATAGATTTCCGATAATTATTAGTAAAGAACTTTTTTACTTAGAGACAATTGCTGGTTTTGATAGCGGGGTAACTTATAAAGGTGCGGTTGGCTTAGCTACTATAGAGGAAAATTTACCTATAACCACAAAGGATATTTTTAACATTGCCTCAGTTTGTAAACAATTCACAGCATTTTCTATATTACTTTTAGAACAAGAGAGAAGATTGAGTTTAGATGATTCAATTGTGAGGTTCATCCCCTATATAGGAACATATGCTGAACCTGTAACATTGAGACATCTAATTCATCATACTGGTGGACTAGTTGATTATATGGAATTGGCTGAAACAGCAACTATTAAATTTACTGATACATTAACTGTGGAAGAATCGCTAAACCACCTTAATGGTCATCAAATTGCAAGGTTCGCAGCTGGTACAAAATTTGAGTATAGCAATACAGGATATTTTTTATTATCCCAAGTGGTAGAGAAGGTAAGCGGAAAGTCTCTACGTCAGTTTACAAAGGATCGTATTTTTGACCCTTTAAATATGAAAGATACAACAATTATAGATTACCAACCAACTACTTTACCAATTACTAGTGGGTATTCAAAGTATAAGCAAGGAACATATAAAATCTATGAAAGCCCTTGGGAACACACAGGGGATGGGGCAGTTCATGCAACAGTTGAAGACCTGGAAAGTGGGGAGAAAATTTAACTACAGGTACCGTTGGTGGAAAAGAACTTGTTAAAAGAATGAGCGAAATAGGTCCGAAAATTTCCCCAACCGGGGAGACGATTATTGACAATGAAGATTATGCTTTTGGACTAAGGCTTACTGAAGGTTTTAACTGTCGGTACTGGGAACATTCAGGAAGTTGGGCGGGTTATCGTTCACACTTCATGCGGTTTCCACAAGAATATTGTATGTTTTAGTACTAAGTAACTATGATGGATTTGATTCTAAAAAATATGCTAATAAAATAGCAGAAATTGTTTTAGAAAAGTAAAAAATAGAGGGTAGAAGTCAGTATTTAGATTTGCTTTATCCCACGTTGTTTTAAGTGTAATTAATTTTGAGAACGGAAGGCAAGCATAAATTTATGTTTGCCTTTTTAGGTATTGAAATCAATATAGATATTAGCATTCATACAGTAAAAAATTAATTAGAAATTCTTTGAATATAAATTAATTAATAGGGTGGAGTTTTATAATTTTTATAAAATAATTATAAAATTAATGTTACATTTATAATTAAATATTCTAATTATCAAAATTAATTTTATTGAAAATTGAAATATTAAACAATATTCCTATTGCTATTAAATTGATCATTAAAGAACTTCCACCAAAACTTATAAACGGAAATGGAGTACCGGTAAGAGGAAATAGTCCTGTAATACCACCTAAATTTACAACAGATTGCATACCAATCATACACCCTATACCAATTGCTATAAAACTGCCGAATGGATCTACACATAATTGTGCGATTTTTAAAGAGCGAAGCACTATAGTCAAAACACCAGCCAATAGAATAAATACACCAATGAATCCCATCTCTTCAGAAACTATTGCCATTATAAAATCAGTATGTGGTTCTGGAAGATAACCTGTTTTTTGTATGCTATTTCCAAATCCACGACCAGTAATTCCTCCAGAGCCAATGGCAATAAAAGAATTTACAAGCTGGTATCCATTTCCTTGTGCATCAACAAAGGGATTGAAAATCGTAGTAATACGTGTCTTTTGAACTTCTGACAAACTATATTGAATTAAAAAATATAAAATAGGTAATCCCAAAATAGAACCGATGGCAGTTCTTTTGATTAGTAGTTTTATATTTATTCCTGAGCAAAAAAATATGCTAAAACCTATACCTATTATTAAAAGTGCTGATCCTAAATTTGGTTGTTTAAAGATAAGAAAAAAAATTGTAACTAAAAACAATAAAAGTTTTCCGCTACCACTCCAGCTATTTTTAGCTTGTTCTTGTCGTAATGCAAAAAAACGGGCTGTTACGAGTATTGTTCCTAATTTAAGAAATTCAGCTGGCTGTATTCCAAAGATCCATGATTGAGCATTATTTACTACTTTTCCTTTCCATAAAACCATAATTAATAAAAAAATCCCCCCAACCATAATACAAATAGAGACTATTCGTTTTTTCCATATTTCATATGGGAGTATGGCACAAACTATTAACCCTGTTGTTCCTAAAATTAGCTTTGTTAATTGAGAATCAATAAAGTGTCTACTGTTATAACCGTAATGCTGGACAGCGACAATGGAACTCGCACTATACATCATGATAATACCTAAGGTACATGTTATGAGTAGAGGGAGGAGCAATAGATAATCGAGTTTTAATATTTTTTTCATTTTAATATCCTCCTGATTTAAAACAAAACATAATATTACATTAGCTAATGAATAGAATCTTGTTCTCGTCAATTACTAAATATGACTTTTATTTAGGAAGATTCTATCGCTTACTCCCTGTTTTTTACGCAAAAATCCCCCTAGTATGTAACTAGAGGGATTCAAAATGGCATGACTAAATAAGGCTTTTCTCCCCCTAGTAGAGCTTTGGCACTATACAACGTAAAGTAATGAAAATTCATTACTTAGCTATCTTAAGAAGAGCCTTAATCCGACAATTCCTGTTCTACCCATTGGCGTCTTTCGACATTTTTGGGCAATAGCCTGTGTTTGCATAGGAGCCTCACCTAACAGGTTAAGCAATATAAATTTTATGTATTTGTTTCGTGTAGCAAGCATAAATATATATTTTTTTCTTGTCAAGTAACCGTATTGCTAATTTTATATGTTTTATTGCTTTATAATCCTTTGAGAAATGATGTGAGAAAATGTATGTAATCATTCTGTATAAGTACATATTTTCGACTTGTAGTATATAGTTTAATTAAGTAGTTTAACCATATAAATTTGATAAACAGTAAAGAAGATTTTAATCATAAAAGAAGATTTTTTTAAGAATGTTCTTTTAAAGTACAGAATGACTAATCATTTATTTTCTGCTATAAAGTTAAAGATTGATTATAAACAATAAGTTTCATATACGAAATTTCATATGTCTTATAACGTTTCTTCGAATGAATTCTATGTTTTTTAGTGCAATTTTAACTTTTTGATAGAATATATTTTCATTTTCTATCAAAAAGTTTTTAAGAATAGAATTGAAAGTGAGTTGACAAATATTAAATTCTGGTTTAAATTTTGAAGTAATTCAATAATCTTTGTTAGGTGAGGCTCCTGTATAGAGAAACGCTGCTGCCCAAAAATGTCGAGAGACGCCAATGGGTCAACAGGAACGGTCGGATTAAGGCCCTTCTTAATGTAGCTGGTTATAAAAACCTATGCTATACAGTGCTAAAACTCAACGAGGGAGTGGTATACGATTTGATAGAAAGGCACCTCTGTGTTTTTGGCAGGGCGGTCTTAATAATCATTTATTTGTATTGTGAAAAAACCTTTACTCCTTTTTGAGTAAAGGTTTTTCTGTTTAATTTTATTTGTTTTTATCTTGTCTATATTCAAAAAGGAGGTAATTCTAGCCAATGAATTGATTACAATGTAACTATTATTGCTCTAATAAAAAATTTAAGACAGATAAAATAAAACAAAACCACTCATGAAACTCTAGAGTCTCCCTTAGCAATATGAGGAGGAGTTAACATGAAGAAATTATTAAAGGAATTACTTATAACCAAAAATAACTTGGATACAGAGAAAGTTTTACGTCATCCATCGTATGATATTGCACAAGAAGTAAAACAGTTTTCAATTGAAGATCAAGTCATATTGCTAAATACAATACCTGTATTAAAAAGCTCTAAAATTCTTCAATATATGAGTGCAGAAGAAAAATATAATATCTTAATTCACTTATCTGAAAATAAAGCCAAAAAGTTGCTAAATTTACAACCGATTGATGAATTAGTAGATTTACTTCTAGCGGTTCATCCGGAAAAACAGGCTAGATTAATGGCGTATCTAGATAAAATTACAAAACATAACGTGAAAAAATTGATGACTTTCAAACCTGAAACGGCGGGAAGTCTTGTAACAAGTGATTTTGTTGCAGTTAGAGGAAATTGGTCAGTAAAAATGACATTGAAGTACATTAGGGAACATTCTAAAAATGTAGAATCAATATCTTATAGTTATGTTCTTGATAATCACGGTTATCTTAAGGGTATCGTTTCCATACATGAGTTATTACTAGCACCAGATGAAGAGATATTATCTACTATCATGATTCAAGAGGTAATTTCAGTACAAGCTGAAATTGATCAGCAAGAAGTTGTAAAAAAGCTACTGAATTATAATTTAGCAGCAATACCTGTCACAACAGCAAATAATAAAATGATTGGTATTATAACATTTGATGACGTAATGAATGTTATGGAAGCAGAAGCTACAGAAGATATTCAAAAGTTAGGCGGAAGTGAACCATTAAATCAATCTTACTTTGAAGCTAGCATTTGGAGCATTTTCTTAAAACGTCTACCATGGTTATTACTTCTTTTTGTTGCTGAGGCATATACAGGTACAGTATTAAAGTATTTTGAAGACGAAATTGAAACTGTAGTTGCCCTTGCTTTCTTTGTTCCATTATTAGTAGGTACTGGAGGGAATACAGGAACACAGGTTGTAGCAACAATTACTCGTGCAATTGGTATTGGAGAGGTGAAATTTAAAGACATTTTTCGTGTAATGAAAAAGGAACTTGCAATTGGTATGCTTCTTGGACTTGCACTTGCGGTAGCCGGACTCACTCGTGCTTATATGTTAGGTGTTGGAACAGAAGTTGCACAAGTTGTAGCAATCACTTTATTATTTATTGTTATTTGGGCCTCTCTTGTTGCAGCTGTTTTACCTTTAATTCTAAGAAAATTAAAACTGGATCCTGCAGTTGTTTCAGGTCCATTTATTACAACATTTGTTGACGGAACAGGATTAGTAATTTATTTCATGGTTGCAAAAACGTTATTAAATTTGTAAATGTACACTGAAAAAAACAAATGTGGAATAAGTATTTTGCCTTGATTACTAAAATATAGTGGGAAATTTAGTAATGAGAAAATCAAACACTTTTTTCTTGAGATAAATAATATTTTAATGGATTTATTGAATGTAATGAACGCTGGAGGATAAAACTATGAAACATCTAAGAAAAATCTTCAAAAGAATCTTGTTTCTATTTTCTATTTTAATGATTATTGGCATAGGAATATTATTTGGTACTAGCTATGGCCGAGAGCTTCGTATAACAATCGCTGGGAGTATACTAACTTCTCAGCATCCACAATATGCGAAATATACACTTCTATCCCAAAAGGAATTAGATAAACTGCAAGATAGAGTTAATCATCCGAAATGGTCAAACAGTGATGAGCATATTTATAAAAAAATAGTAGGAAAAAGATTAGAAGAATTAAAAAGTCAGCCATTAGAGATTGATGTAGAAACCATTAAAAGTAATAAAGATAGTCGCTTTTTATTTGAAGGAAAGTTAGTCACTATTAGTAATCCTTTCAATGTTAAACTTGTTAGCCATCAAGGAACACAGGGTGCTAACAGGGGAGAAAAAATTAGTGTAATAGCAAAACGTAATCATGCACTTGTTGCTGTGAATGCAAGTGGGTTTGCTGATGAAACAGGAAGGGGTGGAGGAAATGTTGCAACTGGAATAGTAATAGAAAATGGGAAAGCTATTGATACGAATATGGATATTAATACCCCTACAATTATTACGGGTTTAACAAAGTTTGGGCAAATGATAACAGGAAATTATTCTACCCGACAACTTTTGGATAAACAAGTCGTTTCAGCAGCAGGATTTATGCCACAGTTAATTGTAAATGGTGAAAAAATGATTACAGAAGGAGACGGTGGTTGGGGTTCTGCTCCGCGAAGTATTATGGCCCAAAAAGAAGATGGTACAATTATGTTTCTAGTGATAGATGGTAGACAAACACATAGCATAGGAGCTACGTTAAAAGAGTGTCAAGATATTCTATATGAAAAAGGAGCAATAAATGCAATGGCAATGGATGGAGGATCCTCTGCTACTCTATATTTAGGAGGCAGGGTTATAAATTCACCTTCTACATTATCACATGAAGATCGTTATTTACCAAATGCTTGGGTGGTAACAGCAAATCCGAAACAGAAAATAAATATGACGATAGATGGAGAAAAAGTAAATTCCGGAACATTCGATAAATTTGATAAAAATATTATATCTCATTAAATAATAATAAGAAGCAAATATAAATATGAAGTGTTTTTATAAACCAATTAATGTAAAATTTATATTGTGTATTTTTTATACAATAAAACTACATTTCAAGCTAAATATATATAATATGTAAACCCTTTGTTTTTGGATAAGAAAAAGAATAAGAGTTCAGCAATACAAAATTGCTAAACCCTTATTCTTTATTTTTTCCTATTCTTCCTAAACTATCTTTAATAGTTGTTTCTCCAAGTTGAGTATATAACAGAGCTGTATCTTGACTGGTATGCCCAAGCTGCTGCATCACTTGTAACGAGTCTTTTTCTTCCATATATAACTTATTTGCCAATGTATGTCGTAATTTATGAGGAGACATTCTTTTTCCATAAGCCTTAGTATATTTTTCTACTATATCCTGAATAGCCCTAACTGAAAGAGGCTGTGCAGTATGTTTATACTTTGATAGAAACACATTCTTTAATTCTTTCCCTGGAGCATATTTGTTATCTCTAATCTCCATATATTTTTCAAGATCATTTAATGCAATGGGGGTAATCCAAACGGAATCTTCTTTGTTTCCTTTTCGGATTACATCAATTAGTCTTTCTTTTAAGTTTATATCTTCCATGCGGAGATCGGCCAATTCACTTACACGAATACCACTACCAAGAAAGAGGGAAAGAATAGCTAGATCACGCTCCTTATCTCTTAAGAAATAGAATAACTGATGTTTTGTTAAAGATTTTTCATGTTCGTACTTAACATAATCCAGAAATTCTTGATCATCATCATTATGGAATATTTTAGACCTCATACGTTTTGCACGTGCATTTAATGTTTCTTTATCTTTATGTATTTCAATTTTAGCCATTACATTTCTATAAAAATAGCATTCTCCATCTTCATTCTCTGATAGGGAGGTTAGGTACTTAAATAAAGATTTTAAGGCTGAAACTTTTCTGTTAACAGAGGAATTCTGCATGTTTTGTTGTAGTTTTAGAAACCTCATAAAGTTCTCAACATCTTTTTTCTTTAAATTTTCCAAATCAGAGAAAGATACGTCTTTAATGGGCTTAAATTCAATAATTTGTTCAGATAATAGCCAATTAAAGAAGACTCTAAAATCATATACATAATTCAGTAAGGTGGAGGGAGAGGCATCATGCAATTCTTTATACTCCACAAATTCTTCTATGTAAAAGGGCATTTCATTTAAATTTTCGTATAATTTTTTACGATGTACGGATTTTTGACGTTGCTTGCTGTAATCCATAAAAATCACCTCATATATACTATAACAGAAAAGAGTTACGAACACAAGTTCGCATTAAATTCAATTTTTACACGAACTTATTTACATAATTAAATTATGAAATACTAAAATATGCTCAAAACTGAATGGTATAGTGTTGTTGGTCAAATGAAAATTACAGCTAGTTAAGTGATAAACTTGTATAACACCATAAAAACCAGTGCAAAAACTACATATAAATGTACGTAAAATAAAACAATTTTTATATAAAAATTCATGCAAAAAATCAATATAGGAAAACAGTTTAAAATTCGTTATCTAACATGTATTAGTTAATTTAATCATGATTTTGAGGAATTAATTAGATTAACATAAGAAAAAATCCTATATATTAATAGGTACTTTACTATGAAATTTTTCAATGAATAGTTCAGTATTTAATAATTTCTATATAAAGTATGGATTACATAGCTACATACCAATACACAAAGATTCATGCAATTGACCTCGAAATCCCTAAATACGGTATTAGATTTTCATTTAACTATCCTATTGTTCGTAAAATTGGTATTTCGTGCGAAGTTGTAAAGTCTTTACTTTTTTATAATACTCTTATGTTAATCCAATAAAATGCATCATTCCCTTTCATCAGTATGAATATCTTTTAGTTTCAGGTACATTCACCTATACATATTATATTGATTACATGGTTGCTTATAGGCTATAGCTATCATGTAAATACACTTAATAAAAACAGTTAACTTTAACCCCTTAAGACTAAATAGCTTGTGTTGTACTCAAAACTTAATAGTACCTAATGTCGATAGAGAGTGTTTCCATTAGCTCTTTTGCATCCAATGTTTTTTTATTGTACTTGCTTTAGGTAAACATTCAGCTTAGTTTCATTCAAATGCAGATTTTAAAATATAGATACAAAATTCTTCTCTCATCTCAATAAGATGAGTATTCTTTTCAATCTGAGATGAGTTTCACTCTTTTTTAACTTATCTATAAAATTTTTTATATAAACATGACAACATTATTCAAAACATCATATTTTTTATAAGTAGTACAATTTCATTTCAAATCTACATTTCACTTATGATACCAACCAACGATTGGTTTTCCGCCAATTAAAGTGGATCCATTCATTTTTACAAATGGGTTTTGAACCTATTTCATTTCTTTTGTGGTAAAATATTGTATTGCTTTTTTTACTAATTCATTCATAAATGAATCCTTTCTTAACCAATTTTGAAACAATGTCCCTAGATTTGTCCGCAGGCTTTGTTGAGTTTAAATTGAAGTCTACTTCTCCCTGGTGTTTTCCTTTTTTTTAAGTATTTCAAATCTACCATGTTGTGTATCTAAAGCATAAAGATTATTTGATTTTGAATCATCATAGTTAAAATTTAAACAGAGATATAGAGTAAACTAGTTAATGGTATTCTACTAATATCCCCTAGAAAGTATGAATTAACTCTAATATTTATTAGTTAGATTTATTAATTGTAGTCTTCTATTTTCCTAAAATTCAATTAAATATTTATAAATTTCTAACGAGTATTTATTGATAGGAATCCTGTAGTAAAAATGGAATTTATTCTCAAAAGCGATTATTTATTGTATCTGTCAAACTATTAGTTTATCTTCTCCTCATATTTCAATTGCTTTTCCACCATAATCAAACAAATAAAATCACGGATAAGTAAGGAGTATTAGTATGATTATACAAGAAAAATTATCTTTTTCAGATCTAGATTCATTAGATTCAACTACAGATTCCATAATGGATGCGTTTAAAGATTTTTATGGAATACTTCCCGATGAAATCGCAGTAAATAATGAGACGTTTCCAATTCATAATAAGCCTGCAATTACTGAACGTTATGGTCACGCTTGTTATAAAATGCTTGGCCCTTTTATATTTCGCAATATTGAAGAGCCTTCAAAGAATGAAGTAAGCCTAGGGGAACAATTTATATTTAATCCTACTAATGAAGAAGCAGAAATTGTAGTCTCAATAAAAGAGCAATGGGCTAATATTCAATCTTGGACTTCGGTATCTACTACAGGTTTAACTTTAACATCAGATTTTATCATGTCAGGTGAATTTCAATCCGGTAACAAATTTAATATTTCAACTTTTGTGGGAGAAAGTAATTCAAAATCAATCATTACCTCTCCTTCCATTGAGCGTTCTATTAAAGTACCTCCAAATAGTAAGATGAAAATAACAACAATCGGAACATTAATTACAGAAATTCTACATTTTCAATCAATTATATCGGTACACGGTATGTTTGGTGCATGTTTTCCACGGATGGTCCGTGGGCATTATGTTGGATTCAAAAGCGCTGGTCACATCCTAAATAAAACATTTGGATCCATTAAAGGTTCTATTAATAATACAGCAATTCAGGATATTCAAATACAAAATGGAGAAGTCGAACCTTATTTCATTAAACCAAAAGTTAGAAAATAAAAACCAATGTATTTTAACCTTATTTTCTATACTTTTGGCTGAACCAATTATTACCATAAAATTCAATAAAGGATTTATAGGAAGGTTTGAATTTGAGTTATTATTCGCTGTATCTTTATTTATGTACTAACTAACATCCAATCTATTTCCTTAGATAAATTACTACTAAATCATAAAACTAAACAACAGCAAACTTTATAAGTACACTAACAAAAATAGAGCTTCTCCCCAACACTTCATTATTTGTGTTAAGGAGAAGCTTATTTATGCGAAACTTGTAATTAAATTAAAATCAAGCCAATTCGAAAAAGGATAAGATAACATATCCCAGACGTAAGTCAGGCCACTCTATTTCCTAAATTAAAAGAACTTAAATAGAAGTACTTTTTTATTTGTATTTTAATCTAAGGCGACCTCTCCCTATTATAAAAACTATAATTACATAAATACTTTCTTGTTTTTTTTAAACCTATCTGTATGCATTTTCTCAGTTGTTAGAACCACTTTCTGTGGAATCTTATATACTGGTAGTTTATCTTTACAGAACTCTCTCAATCGCTTTCTAAATTCACTTACAGTTTCATTCGTATTCAATTTAACAACAGCCTTAACCATTTGCCCCGTAATTACATTTTTTTCACCAACTACGGCGACCTCTTCTACTCCACTCATTAGCTGTATTACATTTTCAACTTCAGCTGGAAATACTTTTTCTCCGCCAATATTTATAAGCTCTGATTTTCTTCCTAAGATTTTAATATAATCTCCGTCTACTTCCACCATATCTCCTGTCATAAGCCAGTCATCTATGGTAAATGGGCTTGGAGCATTAATATAACCAATCATCGTAGACACTGATTTAACCTGCAACATTCCATCCACAACTCTTGTCTCAATATTCCCATCGCTTAGTTTGATCCACAAAGAATCATTCGATTTAGATTGTGAATATAAAACCCCCAATTCTGACAAGCCATACATTTGTATAATTTTAATATGAGGGAATATTTCGTTTATTTTATTTAATGTAGCCTCCGGCATAACTTCTGATCCATAAGAAATAGTCTGCAAACTATTTAATTTATACTTTTTATAAACTTCACTCAGTATAAGTAAATTTATAAAAGTTGGTGATGCGGGTAAAGCTTGCACTTGATGTTTCTCAATCATATTACATACTTGATTAGGGGTACGATCATCTATAATTACCAAACACCCTAGGCTAGAAAGAATTTGGAAAAGCGTATTAACTCCTCCAATATGATCAAATAACATAAATGGTATAACCCGCTTTGCACTTCTTGCAACGCTGTACTTCTTTTGAAGTAATGTAAAGTCATGTACAATTGCTTTACTGCGTCCAGTTGTGCCAGATGAAAACAATACTAATCCTGGATGTTTTAATTTTTTCAGTTGTAATAATAATTCATTTTGAATGTAATCTCTTTGCATATTAATGATTTCAAAACATCCATTTTCAACTTTAATCACTTTTTCTAATTCAACTATTTCATAGTATTCTTTCTTCTTGCTGTCAACCAAGGAATTTAAGATTGGTACTACTGTACATCCTAATTCAATAAGTGCTAAAAACATTGCTATGGAGTATGGAGAATAGTCCGCTTCTAAAGAGACTATTTTATACACCATCGTTCTATGTTCATTTAACTGCCTAGTATAAATCTTTGTTTGATTTAGTAACCACTCATACGTGTAAGTTTTATCCTCCCAAACAATAGCTTCGCATTCTTTGTTCAGTTCAAACCTTTCTAATAAAAAATCAATATGCATACCCAACCTCCTTTTAAGTTTTATCCTTTATTATTTTGCTATGTTAGTGATTTTAATGTTTCCTGGGATTGTATGATATACGCAACTAATGTATCTATTGTTTTAAATGGGCTATTATGTTGTGACATTGTATCTAAATTAACCAAATCAACGGATAAACCCAATTCATCTTCTAAGCCTTGTTCAATACTTACCAGCAAAGATACCAGTCCCAACGAATCTAAATATCCTTCCCAATCATAAAGATGTGCTTTCAAGCCTTTTTCAAGATCAATTTTATTTTCGAGATTTTCATTCACTTCTTCAACACAGCACAGTACGATTTGAATAATCTTTTCTTTGTTAGTATTTCCCAAGTAAATGCACTCCTTTTTATAAATCATTTTTTACTATGAAGATTTCCTTCCAACACCTGTAGAAGTGTTTAACATGAACACTAGATACACGTTTTCATCTACTACTAAGATACATAAGTATACACATAGTAGTTCCCTTACTTTACTTCTCAATTATCTCTTCTCTATCAAGACTGGAGACTATAATTATGTTGCAGAAGAAATAAAATATTCTCATGTAATACACTCTCTCTAGTAATAACATCCATCATTATCAAATTAAAAGATTCAAGATCACTTAAGTTACTATCTTTTTTTAATAATTTAATATGTGCAATCTTATACAGTCTTTCCCATGATTGCTTTATATCCATTAAGTCACTAGCAAGATGCATAAATTTATCTTTAAATAAATCATTCATATCTATAAGTAAGTCATATAAAAAATATCTACTCCATCTCATATCAAATAAACATTTTAAATACAAAGGAAACATGTTTCGTTGCTTATGAAAATCGGTATTTATATTTTCTTTAAGTTCAAGTGCTGCAGTCTTGCCAAAATAATATAGCTTATTGTTTTTTCTCATAACTAAACCTCTAATATACTCTCTTGATATCTTTTGTAATGTTCTCAAAAAAATATCTCTAATATTTTCTAGGTTTATTTTTTTCTCTATAATCACATTAATTGCGGAGTAAGATGAGATTCTTTCTATTCCTTTTGCCTGAACCAATTCAGGTATACCTCTTCCACCTTTCCAAAAAGAATGAAACTCCTCTAGTGATATCTCTCCCATATATTTATTAGGGACAGGATCTTGAACAAATACACTATCTTCTGTAAGTTTGTTAATCGCTAAGTAGTGGTCTGTAACATACTTATCCGTATGGATATCTATATGACTCTTTATAAATTTTGGATTCAAATAATCATTACTATAAGGTAGAAAAAATGTACTTCCTAAGGCAATAAAAACTTCTTGACGATTCAGACATTCTTTTATAAATTGAAGACCATTTCCAAAATCAGAATACACATTTTTCTCCATGCGAAATGTTTGATTATGTTCTAACAACTGTGTATATCTAGCTACAGAAGGTACAGATGTGGTAGTATCCACACGGTAAGATGGTATGCTATATAATTCTTCATTTGCTATTAAGCTCATGTAACTAATACTACCCATACTTTTTAATTTATCGTGAAGAATTGGTATATAACATGAATAATAATAAGGAACATCAAAGGTTGGTGTTAATTCCTTCATTTTCACTGCAGCACTCTCCCCACACTTTTAATTTTTATAGTCCTATCCAGTTCTCAACTGTATAATTTAACTGTAAGTCCTTAGTAGCTTTAAATTTCCTATTTTGAATAGGTTGTCCAAATTTATCCACTTCAAAGAGCCTAAAGCCTCTTGAAAACTTAAACTTGCATGCAAGATCCCTCGGCACTGTAAAGTTCCCAGCAAAACGGTTTTTTTCTATTCTATCTAGTATCATTCCTACACTCATATAAATTCGTTCACCAGCTGGTGTATTTTTAGGTACTTCGACTGTTACGGAAACATCTACAAATTCTGATAATGTTTCTATTACCTTATATTTTTTTGGTATTCCCTTTACACCTTGTGTTACAAAGGTGACTTCGGCTTCTCCTATTTTTTTGGGTATAATCGTTCCATCATTCATAACCTCTAATACATCTGGGTTATTGACTAAAAACACACCATCTAAATCACTCATTTTAAAGCCACTATCGTACGTCACAATTGGATTAATTTTCACCTTCATTCCAGTTAATCCAACTTCATCTCGCCCATCTAAGGTAACCTTAACTATATTCCCTATATCTCCAAAGAAATATATTAATGGAAGATGCATACGATCTCCCCAGTCTTTTTCAAAATGAGCACCATTTGGATCCTGATAAAAAATTAAATTATCTCTATATTTATAACCATTTTTTAATAAAGTTTCTGCAATATCTCTTACATGTTTCACCAAGAAAAAGCCTTCTGCACTACCTATATCCATCCAAACTTTTAAGTCTTTTTTCCCTTTGTACATCTCATATAATTTTAATTCTGAATGGTCATCTTCGACTTTCACAAAGAATGGAGATATCATCCCTATTTTCCCAAACACTTTAGGGTTACGGAAACCGATATTATAAGTTGATAAACCTCCTGCTGAAGAACCTATTAAAGCAGTATTTTTAGCGTCAGACATTGTTCTGAAATTATCATCTATATAAGGTTTCACCTCATTGATTATAAATTTTTCATATAATAAACCTGAGCATTTTATATGTTTATCTGGTGAAATAAAATGGCAAAACTCATTGTTCTCTATAATTCTTTTATGTGCTATACCTACAATTATTATTTTTTGAATTTTACCTTCAATAATTAGCTCATCAGCTGTCTTGTGGACATTCCAAGATTCGTCATTTTTTAGTAAAGGCTCAAATAGACGTTGCCCGGCATGCATATATAATACAGGATACCTTTCCTGTGAATACTTTTCGTAACCAGGTGGTAAATATACAAATAATTTTCTACTATTTTCTAGTGTTTCAGAGTAAAAATCTTCAATAGTAATCACTTTAGAAGCTTGTACCATAGTAACCTCCAAAATTGTATTTTTCACTTCTCTTCATACAGTTCAAAGCGGATTTTTTTAACTCTAAAGCTATACTCTAGAAATCTTTAATATAAATTTTTGATTTGATCCTTAAAACGAAATAGCTCATGGATATAAATTAATGTTTTTAATAGCAAATAGATTCATATTATTAAATCTCAACCAAGATAGATTTTTCTGCGGTTTGCCATTTTACCACAACCTCACCTGTTCCAAACTTTGGTGTCTGGTATCTATGATTCTCTCCCCCTTCAATAACTAGTGTTTTATTTACCCTTCTAATAAATTTAAATTCAAGCAGGGTATCTGCTGGAACACTTATATCAAAATAACCAGTGGGAAATTGATACATAATTTGGTTAAAAAATGGCCCCACTGCTTTGCAAGGGTTCATATCCCCTAATGAATAAGTATTCCCCATTATAAAAACTTCACTCTCGGGTATTTCATATCCGTTTTCAATAACAAATCGAATACAAACTTGTTTTTTATTTAAGACCTCCACATGTTTATAGATATTACTTCTAGTTCCTTTATCTGTTACAACAGTAATTCCATATTTACCGTCGTTCACCACTGGAACTTTTACTTGAATACTAGTATGTGACCATGAAATCACTTCCGCCTCTTCTTCCTCAAAAAATACTGATCCTTTTTTAGAAGTAAAACCACATCCATCAATACAAATTATTTGACCAACCGTAGTCATTTTATGTCCCACAGTTCCTATTAAAGGTAAACTATTTACTCCTTTATGATGCCAAACATGTACAGATCCTGGTCCGAGCCATAATGAATTTATACAATTATTCTCAACTGTAATTACCTCACCATCTAAAAGGCCCTCTAATATATCTTTATACTTCCTAGAAGGAAGTGCTGTTTTAACATCTTTTATTTCATATCCTTCTGTTAAATTTCGATTCAAAGCTATTAATACCACATCACTGCCAAAGCATCTTTCATATACATAGAGATCATCTGTTATATACCGTTCCTTAGTAGTTCCATATGGAAGTGCATTATTTAATCTACGTAGCGAAGATAAAGCTTGTATTATCTTAAAATTGTCTGTATTTACATCAAAAGATTCCATTTGACCACGATTATTCGGATCTCCATTCCCGACCATATACTGTTCTGTACCGTAGTATATAGAAGGTATCCCCCTTGAAGTTAATAAAAATACCAATGATTGTTCTACTCCACGTTTACTTTGTCCATTCATGTGAAAACGATCCATATCATGATTGTCAATAAAAGTAACAAGATTGTTCGCATCATTATAAGTTTGATATGTTTCTTCAATCATTTTGTGTAAACCATAAATGGAATCAATTCCATCTCGAAAAACTTCACGTACTTTATGAGCAAAACTAAAATCTAACAAACTCATACCACTATTATTTGCAAAGTTAATATTTCTATGATCATACTCATTCGGATTTATATACCATTCACCAAAAATAAATACTGGTCTATGATTATAGATTGAATTTAGCCAACTTTTTTGCCAGCCGTATGACATATGTTTCACTGCATCAACCCGTATGCCATCTATTCCTTGATCTAACCATAGTTTAATAGCTTCTTTAAAATACAAATCAATAACGATATTTTGATGATTTAGATCTGCAAGATCAAATAAATTACGATAAACTCCATCTTCATATTCTTCAAAATCCGTCCCACCATTATGATGAAAATAATGATTGTAATCATTATCGTATCCACCAAGTAATAATCCATCATCATATAATCTACCATTTTCAGCATAGGTCGCATCATCGTGTAATGCAGGTGAGGTATGATTCGGTGCAAAATCCATAATAACTTTTATGTCTTTTGCATGAGCAGTTTTGATTAATGTTTGGAAGTCTTCAAATGTCCCAAAAAAAGGATTTGTTCTTTTAAAATCACGAGCCCAATACCCATGATATGAAGTACTTCCTACCAAATCATTTATTGGTGTAAAGATATTTTCTACCGGTTGAGATATCCATAGAGACGTCACACCTAGTTCAGTAAAATAATTTGCATTTAATTTTTCAATAATCCCTATCCAATCCCCACCAAAGTATTTCTTTTTATTTCTCCTAGATTCATCGTATAACTCTCCTTTTGGGTTATATGATGGACATCCATTAAGAAATCTGTCAGTTACAATTTGATATATTATATCTTCAGAAAAATTCACACTACTCCTACTAAATTTAAGCCTATCTTTTTCTTTCAAATGACAACCTCCATCCTACAGAAGTATTAATCAGCTATTTTCAAACATTCAGCACCCTACCCTTAAGTACCATTTGAAAAATAGTTAGAATATATTTTCCCTCCTAACTAGTAACTACTGTTTTTTTAATTTTTATATAAAATAACGTCTACAAGTAGGTTCTATATTTGTCCTGTAAACTGTACCATTTGATTTATGTCGAAGTAAGGGAAAAATTGTCATTATATAGGGAAGATAAATATAGAAAATATTTTCATTGAATCAGCTTACAAAATAGAGAACTAATAAAATATATAGACAAAACATTTTTAATTTGGTAATATTCACCTGAAAATATTTGGTAAAATTTTCTGGAGAGAGGAGTATTTATAATAAATGCTAGATTTTTAATAAAATCACCATCTATACTACTAATTTCAATCTTATATACCTAAATTAACTATAAAATACAAATATAGTTTCTGTTCTTACAAATATTAAAAACCTAGGAAAAAGTTGTAAGGAAATTTCAAAATAATCTGGAGAAATATTTTATTTTTGAAAATCTTATATAAAAGTTAAAACATTATTGTACAGTTAAAATGTTCTCCCTTAAATATTCATTAACAATTTCTCTATACATTATAGACTTGCTTCTACGAATGTAATAATGCTATTAGTAGTTATTTTCATGTAATTTGATTTCATAAAAATTTTAAAAGTAATATATCTTAAAATTTTTATGATTAAAAAGTAATGTATAGGGATTATATTAGTTACTTATGTACTTAAATCTATCTCGTCGCTGCCTTTATTACCTCAGAATAACAATATTTTATATTAATATAACTCTAATGCAGCAAGCTTCTATTTCATTAGCCTTCTAATTAACTTGATTACTGAAATTCACCACTTTTAGTTTGTAAGCAAATTTTCAAAATTAAATACTTAAATTTGTGAGGTGGCCATACTATGCAACAACAAGTCGAATTAGATTCTTCTCTTGCTGTTTCTTCTAAAAAGACAATATGGAAAAATCGTACATTTACATTTGTATTTACAGGTTATGCTTTGTCAATGTTTGGGAATTCATTTCACAGTATTGCTTTAAATCTCTGGGTACTGCAATCCACCGGTAGTGCTAAATTAATGTCTACCATTGCTATAACTCATATGGTTATGAGCATGTTGTTTTCTTCCATCGCAGGTACTGTTGCTGATAGGGTCGATCGCAGAAAATTAATGTGGATAACAGATATGATACGAAGTCTTTTGATACTTTGTATTGCACTTTGTATTGCACTTCCTGGCACACCATTTATTCTCATTATTATCTTAACTGCCCTCACTTCTTGCGCAGGACTATTTCAATCTCCCGCCTTCCATGCTTCCTTAATCGATATTGTAGGAAAAGAAAAAGTTCAACAAGCAACTGGTGTATTAAATGTCGCAGATAACGTTTCCCGAATATCAGGGCTGGCTATAGGAGGAATTGTCGTTGCAGCCTTCGGTGGCAGCATCGCTATTTCAGTCGACGCATTTACTTTTATGCTATCTGCTATTCTAGTGTTGTTAAGTGGAAAATTTCCTAATTCTATTAAAAAATCCAATGTGAAAAAATCATTTCATGAAGATCTTATTGCAGGCTTTAAGTATATATGGACGAATCCATTTGCTAAGTCTGTTATTATTCTCTCACCCACTTTAATTACATTTTTCACCGCTTCTTTAATGCTTATCCAGGTAATGTCTGTAAAAGTATGGAAAGCAAATCCTATTGAATTTGGGATAATAGAATCCAGTATTCCAATAGGTTATATGTTAGGCGCAGGGATTATCATCTTTTTTGATAAAAAATTACATCGTCGTGGTTGGTGGATAATTCTTAGTATGGTTTTATTGGCTCCAATCTTTGTAGGAATATCTTTTGCACCATCAGTACTGTATGCAGTGCCTTTAATTCTACTCTTGGGAATGCTTTTTTCGTTCTGTACACTGTTAGTCAATGTCATTATTAAGGTTGAAGTATCACCAGAATTGCAAGGTAGAACCTTTGGAACACTCGGTTCCCTTACGAGTATAGCATCACCAGTCGCTCTAGCTATTTCCTCATTTTTTGCTGATATATATGGTCCACCATTAATCTTATTAATAAATGGAGTCTTATTATTTATTTCAGGGCTAATTGTGCTGTTCTTTCTTAAATCAATTAGATCATATAAATAATATTCTTTCGATATACCAAAAACACAGTAAGTATCTAAACATGAAAAATGCAGAAAGTGTTAGGGATACCCACTCTTTCTGCATTTTTCTATACTATTTAAGGAGAGATTCATATGACCAAAAAAATCCTTCTACTAGGAACTTTTCTGTTAGCAGCTAGCCTATTAGGTTGCAAAGATACAGAACACAAGGATACTCTAAATAAAATGGAAACATCTCAAAAAAAGCCTGAAGCTGAAAAAGAAAAAATTCCATTTAATAATATGACAGCAGAAGAATATTTGAAGAACTATAATAATATAAAGAGTACATTATCTACTCAGGGTGTCAAAATTCTCCCATTTAATCTTGAGCTAGAAAAAAAATCTAATACATATAGATTTTATTATCCAAAAACAAGAGATGATTTAGATAGAAATGCGAAATGGGTAAGTGTTATGTTAAGAGAAGGCGGAAAAATGATTGATGGAATTATGTATAATGGCCATGCAGATAAACCTACGATTAAAGCGATGATACAAGCTACTAACGTTACCTGGACTAATGAATTAGATCAATTAATTGAGTCAATTGGACATGAAGATTTTTCAAAAACAGTACAACTTGAAAAAATAAAACTATCAGTTATAGGTAATTCGAAAAATATTACAGTTATGATAGATTCAATTAAGTTAAACCCACCTGAATCTCTTTAAAATAAATTATGTTCCGAATTTCTATTAAATATGTGACGCTCCTTTGATTTTAAACTCAAAAGAAATTTATACAACTTTAAACACTTAAGTATAACTATAAACTATACAAAAAAATCGTCAGTGCTTTTAAACAGCCACTGACGATTTTTTATGCTCTTACACCTTTGTGACAAAAAAGCATCTGCAATATGCTCCACCTTCTTATTTAATCTTAATCCCAAATCATTATTCAATGATTTCAAAAAGATTATTACCATTATTACCACTTGGTAAAATGAATTTTACATGTTGGTCTGTTGGAATAGTTATATAATGATATTGATCGGGTTTGGTTAATTTAGTAGTACTTTTCCAAGCTCCTGAAGTCCAATAAGTTACTTGTGAAAAAAATGCTAGTGGCGGAAATTTCTCTGGATCAGATGGCTTATCATTTTCTGAAATAATTTCAGGTTTAATTCTAATTTTCTTTCCTGCCGCATTTTTAAATTGAAAGTCGTAAACAATTCCATAATTCCCTTCAAGAGTTGGGTTAGAATTTCCTAGATACCATATAGGTGCTTCGTATTCATTAATACCAACACGGGATTGAGGATAGGCTTTACTTGTTTTTGAACCTACATAAAAGCTACTTGTTGTCGCATTATCAATAACAGCATACCTTTCATCGTAATTATAATTAGCAGTTGAAGTATTTTTATTATAATTTTTAACCTGCGGTGTTTTTATGGAATCAAAGATTTCTGAAGGGCTAGGGAACTGTCCATCTGGTTTTTTCTTTGAAACAAATTGACGTAGTGTTAATTTTGTATTCGGAATGAATTTAATTTTCCCATTAACTGCAAAAGTGTCTTCTACCTCTTTCTCTAATATAAATACATGGCCACCTGCTGGAATAGTAATAGCTTGATCATTGCTACTATTTCCATATTTAACTATAGTACTAGATGTAATCCCCATTATGTCCCAAGAACCGTCAGGGCTAACCGGATATGCCGCATTTACAGCGCTATTTTTAATTCTTATAGTTTGTGGTATACGATCTTCATTGTGTATAGCATATCCAAATTTCAATGTAGCCCCAGTATAATTTCGATTAAAAAATTCAGCACTATATTCTTGATTTGCTTCTAATTTTCTTTCGTTTGTGTAGTAAGCATACTTACCAGCGTCAAAGTTCGATCCCATATTTGGATTATCGTATACAACTTCAGGTGCATTTGTATATATGTACTTTGCCCCGCCTTGGTTATATTTTACCTGTGTAATCGTAGAAGCATCTACCCCTCCTGAATCAGTTACTCCTAAAAACAAAAGTGACGATAGCAAAACTGATGAAAAAACTTTTCTTTTCAAAAATACAGCTCCCTTCCATTTATTACAACTAAATCTAGCATACGCTTCACATACAATAAATGTAAATAAAATATACAGCTGTTGTTATTGAGAAATACTGATTCATTTAAAGATAAATCCCTTTGTTCATTATGTATGTATCAATAACAATTTATAATGGTTTAATAGTTTTTCTACTCTAAGTTCACAAATACACTAGTTTATCCAAATGAAAATCCCTAGCGAGGTTACGCTAGGGATTTTCATTTGGATAAATTAATTAAATCTAATGTTATTAATTCATTCTAAAATATTTCTTTAAATAAAATAAGCATCTCCCACTTTTAGTTCAATAGGTAGAAATAGGCGATGCAATTTCTACCTATCGAACTAGATTTTTTTATATCCTAACTGTATACTATCTATATTATAAGACTTAATAATTTCATAATATCTCGTTTATTTAGTTGCAGGATTAAAAAACTAGTTTATAAAAAATTAATTCTCGTATGGTAATCCCGACTTTTTCCACGCAAGAAATCCTCCCTTTAGATTAACTATTTCCTTTATACCAGCTCTTTGTAAAATACTAGCTGCTATAGCGGAACGTAACCCCGTTCGACATTGTAAAACTATTGGACAATTTTTCTGTACATCATCTAGCCGTTCAAGTAGATTACCTAAAGTGATATGTATTGCATCATGAAGATGTCCTTCATCCCACTCTTTTTTACTACGCACATCGATAATCTTTACACTTTCATCTTTTATTAACGGATATAATTCATTTGATGTTTTTTCCTTATAAATCTCTAAACTTTGGAATCCTTGAATTACCTTTGAAGGTGCAAAAGCAATAATATTATCTAAGCCAATGGACTCAAAGTCTCTAATAACTTCCTCCACTTTAACCTTTTCCGCATCTAAAATTATTAAAGTTTCTTTTTTATAATCTAATATTCCCCCACACCAAGTTATGAAAGAATTGTTATAAGGTATGTTAATTGACTTATCGATGTGGCCAGCGGCAAAACACTCTACATCCCTTATATCAACTATTTGCTGAACATCCCTCATCACTTCTTGAAGTTCTTCTATTGTATAGATAACAGTATTCTTTCCCTTCTTACGAGTTGGTGGACCATACTTATTTAAATTCTTCATTAATGGAAAATACTTTGGGGGCTCTGGTTGTCCAGTCAATAAATTCGATACAAAATTATCTTCATCATTACACTGAAACGCCCAATTAAACATCTTTGCATAACCTAATGTAGAAGTTGGAATTGCTCCTAATGCTTTTCCACAGGCACTTCCTGCACCATGTGATGGCCATATTTGCAAATAATCGGGGAGTATTTTTATTTTTTATATAGAATCAAATAATTGTTTCGCTCCTATTTGTGCAGCATCTTTAATACCGACAGCTGTTTCTAATAAATCAGGTCTTCCTATATCTCCTACAAATATAAAATCACCTGTGAATATTCCTATCGGTTTATCATTCGTAAAATTATTTTGACTTGTATCAGTTACTAAAAAAGAGATACTCTCAGGCGTATGCCCTGGGGTATGAATGACATTGAATTTTATATGACCAATCTTAAACTCTGTGCCCTCTCTAACTAAATTGTATTCGCTCTCGTTAAGATATTGATATTTCCAATCACTATCTCCTTCATCTGATACATATAAATTTACATTAAAAAGAAGGGAAAGCTCTCTAGACCCAGAAAGAAAATCTGCATGAATGTGAGTCTCAGCCGCAGCAATTACTTCCATCCTCTCTTTTTTAGCAAATTCTATATATTGTTCTATATAGCGGCCAGGATCAATAACAATTGCTACGCCTTCCTTCTGACAACCAACTAAATAGGAAGCATGAGCTAATTTTTCATCATAAAAAATATTTTAAAAGCATAGCTATTCCCTCCAAAAACTTATTTCAAATTACTTCTCGGTTTTTCCAACAACTCTCTATCTTTCCTTATAGAATACCTTTCAACATTAAATTCCAATACATATAGGGCAACATATATCTTTTAAGTAAAAACATACTATACCGTTCTTTCGCTTGATTAAACGGAAACGTTTCTTGAGGCTCATGTTCATAGTTAAATTCAGCAAGTATAAGACTTTTATAACCTGTAACAATTGGACAGGATGTATATCCATCATATTTAGCATGCAAGTCTCTTCCGTTAAGCACGTCCATAACATTTTGTTTTAAGACCGGTATTTGTTTTCGAATTGCCGCTCCAGTTTTAGAAGTGGGTAAATTGGTACAATCTCCAAGTCCAAAAATATTCTTATATTGTACATGCTGCAAAGTATAAGGACTTATATCTACCCACCCCTGATAATCACTTATCTCACTTTCTTTAATAAAGTTAGGTGGCCCCATTGGTGGAACAACATGTATCATACTATATGGTACTGTTTCTTTTTCCATTGTTTGCGTATCTTCAAAAATTGCTTCTCTCTTTTCAGCGATAATTTCAACTAAGTTTTTATTATAATTCGTTATAATTTGCTTTCTTTCTAGTACTTGTTCTAATGTATTAGCATAACGTGGAACCTGAAATATGTTAGTGTTCGCAGTATA